>JAODAL010005258.1:0-145928 GCA_025379985.1 Phyllomedusa bahiana
TCAAATTTCATAAGGTCCCACAGAACCTTTAGGATTTGAAGAGCGTTTGTGTGAAAGAATGGGACAAAAACGCCCCTGAGCAATGCATGCGACTAGTTCCTCTATACAGGAGGCATCTTGAAGCTGTAATCACCAACAAAGGCTTTTGTATGAATTTTTAGAAAAGTAACTAGGGAGACCATATAGGTAGTTAGGGAGCCCATATAGGGAGCTAGGGAGCTCATATAGGTGGATAGGGAGCCCATATAGGTAACTAGGCATCCAAAATAGGTAGGTAGCGGCTAACGTGAGATCTTCATGCCGCCCGCTCCAGGACACAGACCCCCAAACGGACACTCCAAGCCGGCGTGGAGGTCCAGACCCTGGCCTGAGTAGAGCACATATTGTCCTCAGAGGCATTCAAAACAAGGGCTATAAGGCAACAGTGCTAACCATGTCAAACATGGTTTTTGACTTACATCTGCTCGGCTAATGAAATATAGACTGTATGGGCAATATTTTCCTAGCCAAGATGTTGTCATAGCAGCTTTATAACAGTGAGGACCTTTTGCTGTTGTAGATTTTTGTATATGAGGCATGCAAACTCCTGACTATATAAAAAAAAACAGTGTTTTTGTAGCTGTGAACAAGCTCTATCTCCATTATTAGGCTCTTTGTACCTGTTGTAGTTTCCAAGTGAATATATTGACATTAGTTTCAGAGCAACCTTGATAGTTTTAACATGCCAATTGTTCATTTGTAACTAGTACATTTGTACTGCAGTAATGCTATTTGCCACTTACTGAGATATCTAGGCAATTTCTGAAATCTGTGTGATGGAGAAATCCTATTCTCAAAACATCTATGTTGTGCTTTATAAAGATATAAAGATCTTTGCTCTAAGAGCAGAGTTATCAAAACATAGGGTACATTGTGAACTGGTGTGGACTCAATTAGGGGCCACACCATTTTATATACTAAGCACAAAAGGCACAATCATTCATCGTTAAAATGAAATACTCATAGGTTTATGATGATTCAAGCAGCCTTGAGAGACAATCATGAATGCTATGAAACAATCGAACAAAGAATTGCAGTAAGTCTAATTTTTTCTACATTCTGAGTCTGTTTGTAGTTCCCTTCATTGCTGTTGTAAACATTCATTCTAAGTGACCCGAAAATGCATGCTAAATGGGTTTTAATGAATCATATTCCTACCAAGCATCCAGAAATGCTGTTAATCCTGGGTATAAATAGAATTAATAAGGCCCCATAGGTAAAAGAGATGGGCCCCAACATCTAATGATAGAAACTTGAAATAGTAACATAAATAGCAATGAATTAATGCACTGTGATAGTATCATACACAAGGAAATCCAACTAGTCGAACCAGACTGCAGAGAGCCATCAACTTGTGATTCACTACAAAAAAGGCATGTTTATACACCTGAACGGACCACTCAACTGCTTGGTCCCATTGCTGCAACTACAGTTATGCCCATACAGGTAATATAAATAACTGTGAACAGGCTCTGAGCAGAATCTGTGTCCTTCCTCCTCTTGCAGCTGACAGTATTGTTTCTTTTTACATTCTCTGCAGATAGGTTTTGTGAAATCCAGAGCAGTGAAGATGCATACTGTATACAATCTCTATACAATACTATTTCATTCAACTTCCTGCAGTGAACACTTTGGGTGTTATGTATGAACAGGGCTACGCTATTTTCTGATGTATTTTGGGCCTTATTTATGAGAACTGTCCAGGTCTAAGACCTTTATTTTTCCAGAGCACTATATGAAATGAAAGCAAAGCTGTGATTGGTTGCTATTGGCAACAAAGACAGTCTTACTGCTAGACAGTTTTCATATATAAGGCCCTTTGAGTCTAAAACCTATATACAGCCCTATATGAATGTGTCACGAAAAAAATGGGGCACAAAACTGACGTAACAAGCCAGACCAATTTGACGTAACAAGCCACGCCAGGGAGCGGAATCTAAGTAGGTCCCAGTTTTCACCAGAGTCCACTGCAAAGCGGGAAGGACTTGCTGCGGTGGGAGTCTACCAGGTCGCTACCCCTGACATCACTTGCCTGAGAAGGCAGCTGCGGTTTAGCGTGGTACAAAATCGTAAGGCAGGCTCGTAGTCGGGGACAAGTGGTGAGATTAGGACAAGTGTCAAAGATTCAAGGTCGAGGAACAGAGGCAAGAAGGTACGGTACACGGTAATCAGAACAGACTCAGGACACGCTGTCACAATAGGCAATGCCACTAAAGATCCGGCGGGACCTACATTATAGAGGGTCAGCGACTGGCCCTACCCCCTTGTCAGCGCGCTGGCCCTGGAAGTTATTGAGAGCCGCCGCGCACACGCCCTAGGGAGCGGGGGCATGCGCACCGGCCGGCAGGGAAGTCGCGGGGATGCAGGAGCGTGGTCAAGTAAGTTGGGCTGTGCAGGGGAGCGAGTGCGCCCGCGGCGCCACTCGTCCCTGCAGCCGGGGGCACAATAGAAGCCTGAGCACACCCTTCTTATCTAAATGTACCCTTCTTCACTATATTTGGACCCTACTATTGCAGGCCCTGTTCTTCTGCAGGTAACTTCACCCTCTACATATCTAATCGAAAATGTCCATTACCACTGTAAAAATGTTGCTACTGACAAAACTGGCAGCCATAATATCATGGCCAATTGTTTCCTGGTAGAGGATAGTGAGCGACCTCCAAATTGTTTCCAATCATGTAAATACATCTACAGATGTAGCAGAGTACAGCTTGACCGTGATATCACAGCTTTTCATGTTATCTGCTCTTATCTGTATACAAAGGCCATTGAAAAGCATTGAAAAAGCTGAGATAACATTCTGTGCCGTGATATCACGGTGCAATATCTGTTCTGTTTAGTTCTGCTATATCTGTATGTGGGCACAACTAGTCAAGCCAGAAGTTATCAAGTCTGCTTTGCCTTTCGTTGTTTAAAGTCCTTGATTATCTGTTTGGCCATTTAGACTTCCAGGTGACATGGTTATGATGCCTATATGAGTATCTCTTCTCTTCTTGCCGCTTGTTCTTTACTTGATTTGTAACTGTTCTTAGCTAGAGCTTAGATTCTATTACTATTCAAATTGAAGAACAAACCTGCGACTCCTCATTAATCTGTCAATTTTTTCCATATTTTATATCTGTTTCTTAACATGCGCTATTTATGATAATGTCTAAGACTTAACACAACATCTTGACAGCAGTATCTGTGAGCAATAAACAATGTTCTCAAACTATTAAAAAATTTTGAAAAACTCACCAGGGATTTTTTTAAATTATTATTTGGAACATCTGTAACAGAAGTTAACTGAATCAAGAAAGATGTGTTTTTCCATGAAAGACTGTAAATTCTAACAGCAGTTAGTTTTGTAATAAATCACACAGAAAATACACTTTATTTCACTGTGTAAAATCCTTATTCTTAAGCTTTCCAAAAAACCTTTGCTTGAAGTCGGTTGAACCTACAGGACTGGTCATAGAACTAATGTACATAGGGAAAGGCTCGACACTCTCTAAATGGCAAATGTTGAGAGGAAGAAGGAATAGGCATGTTGAATGAGCATGAGTGTATAACATGATCAGCTTATACCCATCTCCTCCCAAAAATAAACATGTTATCTCAATTAAGTTATTTTGTACGTTGATAAGGAGATTGTGCAAGATAGTGGTCGGATGAAGAACTTATGAACCAACAGTTGTCTGAAATGTGTGCATTTAGGGAGACATGTATGATCGGGTTTTTCACCCTTTTCTGGCGTAAAATGCGCCTAAGTGAGCAGTCTACGATGTCCAATGCGCCTAATGAATAGACTATATAAAATTAAATTATCGTATAAAATTAATATAAAAATATATAATATCCCAAAAATTTAAAAATATCTCCTATAAAATGCATTTAAAATTAATAGAATGCAAAACTAGTTTTACATGAAATAACCCACTGATGTTGTTGTTCAGATTTTAAATTTTTTTATTTTTACTACGTTCAATTTGAAATTTATTTTTTGCAGCAAGAGGCAGCACACTACAGGTCTTGCTGGGACCCGTGGTCCAGCAAGCAAGATGAGTACCATAGTTTCTATTCACTGACATGCTATTCTTATTACTTTGCTCTTATTTCCAGCCTATCTATAGCTTATATACATGTTAGGCGTATTACTAATGCGCCTAACACAGAGGCGAGGCGTGTCGAACTTTAGACCATTCATAATCACACAAATACCACTTTCATACATTCAGGCACATCATACACTGAAAGCGAGACTTGGCAATTCACTTTGAAGCGCCTTCCTTCATACATGTCTCCCTTAGTCTCCGCATAAACCCATCTGTCCAGAATTCCAAATCTTAGCTGAAATATTTGTATTTTTCTATCGGTAATAAAATAATCACCACATGTTAAGGTAGTATTGTACAGTGGCAGAAATAAGTATTTGACAAACTGGCAATTTTGCAAGTTTTCCCACTTATAAAGAATGGAGAAGTTTATAACATTTATCGTACGTACACTTCAACTGTGAGAGACATAATTTTTTTTTTTAATTTAGAAAATCACATAGTATGATTTTTAAATAATTAATTAGCATTTTATTGCATGAAATAAGTATTTGATACAATAGAAAAACAGAACTTAATGTTTGGTACAGAAATATCAGACGTTTCCTGTAGTTCTTGATCAAGTTTGCATACGCTGCAGCAAGGATTTTGGCCCACTCCTCCATACAGATCTTCTTTACATCTTTCAGGTTTCAGGACTGTTGCTAAGCTACATTGAGTTTCAGCTCCCTCCAAAGATTTTCAAATGGGTTCAGGTCTGAAGACTGGCTAGGCCACTCTAGGACATTGAAATGCTTCTTACGGCGCCACTTTTTAGTTGTCTTGGCTGTCTGTTTTGAGTAATTGTCATGCTGGAAGGCCCAGCCACGACTCATCTTAAATGCTCTTATTGAAGGAATGAGGTTGTTTGTCAAAATTTCGCTATACATGGCCCCATCCATCTTTCAATGTGGTACCATCGTCCTATCCCCTTTTCAGAAAAGCACCCCCAAAGAATGATGTTTTCACCGCCATGCTTTACGGTTGGGACTCATCCTTCTTCTTTCTCTAAACATGGCGAATGGAGTTGATACCAAAAAGTTTTACTTTGGTCTCATCTGACCACATGACCTTCTTCCATGGCTTCTCGAAATCATCCAGTTGGTTATTGGTGAACTTCAAATGGGCCTGGAGATGTGTTGGCATGAGCAGGGGAACCTTGTGTGCCCTGCAGGATTTTAATTCATGGCCGCATAATATGTTACTAATGGTAATCTTTGAGACTGTGGTCCCATCTCTATTCAGGTCATTAACCAGTTCCTCCTCTGTGTACTTCTGTTCTAATTTCTGACCTTTCTCAGAATCCTCCTTACCCCATGAGACGTGATCTTGCATGAAGCCCCAGACTGAGGAATATTGACAGCCATCTTGTGTTTCTTCCATTCTCTAATAATTGAGCCAACAGTTGTTGCCTTCTCACCAAGCTGCTTGTCTATTGTCCTGTAGCCCATCCCAGTCTTGTGCAAGTCTGCAATTTTGTCTTTGGTGTCCTTAGACAGCTCTTTGGTTTTGGGCAAGGTGGAGAGGTTGGAGTGTGATTGATTGTGTTTACAGGTGTCTTTTACACATGTAACAAGTTCAAACAGGTGCAATTAATACAGGTAACAAATGCAGAGTAGGAGGGTTTCTCAAAGAAAAACTAACAGATCTGTGAAGCCAGAATTCCTGCTGATCATATACTTATTTCATGCAATAAAATGCTAATTAATTATTTAAAAATGATCAAATGTGATTTTATTATTTATTTTTTTAGATTCTGTCTCTCACAGTTGAAGTGTACCTATGAAAAAAATTACAGACCTCTCTATTTTTTGGAGGTGGGAAAACTTGCAAAATCGCAAGTGTATCAAATACTTATTTTACTCACTGTACACTAAATGACCACTGTATTACAAATCTCCATCTAGTTGTGCGTTGTATTACCATTGGACTTTAGAACCATAGCAATTTGTCATGGCATGTATTCCAATAGGTGTTGTAATTGTTCTACGTAAATATTGGCCCATTAGGACAGGATAGTCTTACAATCGACCCACATAAGATGAAGGTACTGACATGATATAAACAGCTCAATCCACCTGGTCCCAGGGATGTTATGTAGGAATAAGATCTGGAGACTATAAAGACCAGGTAATTAAGGAAGACTTACTGTCATGTCCATGGAACTAATTGGTGACTATAACAATCGTGGAACATGGTACATTTGTGATATCCAGAAGTTTGAATGAGTATCTGAATGATCTACTGTGATATCTGAATATTTGAATGGAATTTACTTTGACCAACCTAATTAACAGATTTGCCATGTTGAACAATATGTTGTTTTGCATTCTTAACTTGTGTCTTATGGAGACATATAATGCATTGCAATACTGTTTTATTTCATGGTGTGACTTATTTGCTACATATGCTCCTATTAAGTGGCTGAAAATCCCCTAACTGGGTGCCTATTCCACTGTGTATGCAAATCCAACTGGTGGAAGTCATGCTGGTCCTCATTTTCAAAGGAACAAAACAGTAAATACTAGGAAGTGGCAAGCAACAAGTATCAGTGGTGATAATACATTGAACTGCAGGGAATGATTGGACTTTCCCTCCCAGTGCCGTGAACTCCGAGCTGAGGAGAAGCAAAGGACTATTTAGAGACCAACTCCAGAGTAAGGGAGCAGAGGCTGATTATACTGCTGTAATTGGCAGATAATCCAAAGTGTCTGCAGTGCTGGATAAGTCAAAGTACCTGGGATCTTTCCTGGTGAATCACCAGCACCAGCCATATGTTGGAGTAGAGAACAATCAATGCTATACAGCTGTGAATTGCTAAACTTACAGGATTGTGTCACTCTGTATGTATATGAAAACCACTGAGCTCTGCACCAGTGAGCATGAGTTATACTGGCTCCAGGAATTTTATACAATCGAGGTGCAGCTACATTCATAACATCTGAAAGAAGTCATTCTATCAACATGTCACCCCTACCTACTGAGTTCTTGGAAGAGTAAACAACAGACTTGTCCATACTGGGACATGGAGAAAGAGGAGACCCCAACCTAGCAGCACTCCTATCTGGGTGTCATACATTATCCTACTAAAAGTATTTATTTGTCACAGAGCAAACAGCTGCAAGGAAGGGATGAACTTGGTTTGCTACATTATCCGAATGCCTATCCATAGATACCAGAGTATCCAAGGTAAAACAGTAAAAAAAACATACCCCAAATCATTATCCTATCTCCACCAGCTTCAACTGTAGACATCTGACAGGAAGGGATAATTGATTTATGCTGCTTTTTTTTTTATTTGCCCTCCACTTACCCATCGCTCAACATGTTGCACTAGAGATTTTAGAAAGCAATAGCACTTTAACTGGCTTTCTGTAGCAGCCTTAACTGGCTTTCCTGTGCATGGCCTGTTTACCAGAGTGATGATATTTAACATCCTCCTTTAATACTTCATTGTCAATTTTTTTTTTACTGGATCCCTTTTCTGGATAATTTTCCTCAATCAAATCATTCTCAGTATCCTCTCATCACAATTACATGGTAAAACCCCACATGAATGGCAGTTTTTGGAAACTGGCCCTGGCTAGTCTATATCTGACGACTTTGACTTTTTCATAGTCACTTAGATCATTCAACCTTCCCAATGTAATATTGATTCATACTGTAAATGACCCATAGAGAACTTGCTCACTTAATTTTAACCTGTACCTGCTACCACAAGCCTAATTTCCTTAGAGTCGCTCACAAAGTAGCCGTTCAATGAAGACTACTTATAATTATCTAAAGCAGTGTTCCCCAACTCCAGTCCTCAAGGCACACCAACAGGTCATGTTTTCAGGATCTCCCACAGAATGCACTGACAATAATGATATCACCTGTGTCAGGATCTCCACAAATGCACTGACAATAATCACCTGTGCAAATCACTAAAATGACTTCACCTGTGCAATGCTAAGGAAAGCCAGAAAACATGACCTGTTGGTGTGCCTTGATGACTAGGGTTGGGAACCTCTGATCTAAAGAACGTATGTATACATACGTATATATGGATTCTTATGATAAGTGATTTTCTGTTTTACATTGATTGAAAAACATCTTTGTGATTGATTGATCAAAAGTTTTGTGTTTTGATTCCTCTCCTTTTGCAAGAGTGTAATAGCAGTATAAAAAGTGTAAGTGAACATGGGAGGAAAAGTCTCACCCACTGCACCAGCAAATTCTCCTTTATGATTTGTTAAAGTTTTCTACATTTAGTAGAGAATTAATAGCATTTAATCTGGAAACAAAGTAACATATTATTATGCAAATAATCTAGCAATTAAGTGGAGCATCTGGCAATAACAGACACCTCTTAGGGAAGCATGTGGTTAATAAATCATAATATATCATATCCAAGTTTCTGGGTTTAAAGACCTTTTTATTATTTTTTGGTTACATTATAGTCTTTAGACATTCTACGTCCTCAACAATTTTCACTGAATATGAAGCAAAAATAAACCTTTTATAATAAAATCTATTTTAAAATATTTGCAGTCAAACTTTAAAACTGTGTTTTAAAGTCAAACTTTGATTGAAAGTGAAAATTGTCTGGAGTTATTTATGGAAAAAACGTGATCTTTTTGTAAGTCTCTTAATTTGATGTATTTCTTACCATCTGCTTTCTAACGAGAGTTTCACACCTCAACCTGCACAACAACAGAACTTGGGCTTTATTAAATAAAAGCATCAATCAAAGTTATTTATAACAAGGTGTTCATGTTGGGGTAGAAAGTATTAAAGAAAATCACTAATCTTTTTTTAAGGATTCAATACCTTTATTTTAGAATTCAACTTTTAGGAAGCAGTGACCCATCCAGAATCCTGAAGCAATAAAGGTATACAAATCTTGAAAGTATTTTTTATGCAAGCAACAGAAAAATAATAATATATATATATATATATATATCTATATATATATATATATATATATATAAATATATATATATAATATATATAAATATATATATATATATAATATATACTATATATATATAACCAAGGAAAATCCAATTGCACTCACAAAAAGACAAGATGAAAAATTGGCGTGCTTTATTGTATGTCCAAAAAAGGCAACGTTTCGGCTCACTCAGAACCTTTCTCAAGCAAATAAAAGGTGGTTCATGTGGTGGTTGTATGAAACAGTGCTCATGAATATGTATGAATACAAATTAGCTATACAAAAATATAAACATAGCTTATAAGTGACAATCAAATATGTGATCTAAAATAACAATGTGATACAAAAATACAATCAAGTCAGGTAACATCAACCATATCAAATACAAAGTGCCATACAAAGTGAAAAGAATACAATTGTATAAATATACATAAGTATTGTGCAAAATATATTACCATATAGGAGAAAGGGGCAGGATGAGCTCCTCCTATCATAGATATACAATGTTGCCTCCCCGGGCAAAACAATTTGCGTCTCGGCGTCTGTAAGGAAGCACTGCGCATGTCCGGATCTGCGACATCGTGGGAGTATGCAGCGGAGACCCTTTTTATATATATATATATATATATATATATATATATATATATATATATATATATATATATTTTTTTTTTTTTTTTTTTAAAGAAATAGTGCCACTCTTGTCTATAGACTGAGCTTGGTATTACATCTCATCCACAATCATGTGAATGGGGGTGAGTTAAAAATATTAGGTACAAACCAAAGGCAACAATGGTACTGTTTTGAGAATAATGTAAACTCATTTCTTTTTATCTCAGAAGACAATGGAAAGACACATGAACATGAGTTGATGAAATAACTGGATGCAAGGAGGGCACTGGATCACTTAATCTTTCCCATTAACTATACATAATCAGTTTTTCTTATATCATTACAACACAGGTACCATTTTTATGACATGAGATGTAATTCATCATTTTTTTTTTTATTAATCAAGATTGAATTAGTGGTTTATTAATTATGCAGTGCTCAGGTTTATTAATTATGCAGTGCTGATTTGTATTACCTAATTCAACCAGTTTTAAGTAATTGGTCAACCTATTTATTTTGCATAATTTGTGTCGCATAAAGATTTGAGTGACTACATTTCCAGCATGCTGAGTGAATAAACTTCCTTGTCTACTGAAGAATGTTCTGAAAACCAGGGCTTCCTCCCCATTATCCACACTAACACACAGCTTTTGTTTCATCCACCCATCTCTCTTCAGCTTGATGGTGATATCATGGCTTTCTGTGTTATCTATTCTTAGCATTACAAAAGTGGAGATAACTTTCCATGTTGTGCCATTTTGTTGTGTTATCTGTCAAATTAATTTTTTCTACCTCTGTATATGCTGTAGAATACTGGGCTATAGAGGTAGATAAGGGAAAGAAACACAAGCTAGTCTCAACAACTGTAATCAAATCCGGGGCATCTGGAATCTGAAGACACTATCCTGCTGCCAGTCTCCAGATTAGACAGAAAGACAGCCAAATCCAGTGTCATGATCTGGTCACTACCTAGAGAGTAGTAATAATAGAATATATAGGGCGAGTCAAAAGTCATATGACACCGTTTTAATTTAGAAGTGAAAGGAAAAATTACATATCTGAATACCCCAGCAGGTAATGGGTTAGGGGCCTATCTTTTAGGCTATGTCAGAACATGGCCACCATCTTTGGATCAAGGGCAAGTTTTTCCAATGGGAAGTTGGTCACGCAGCAAAACAAAGGAGATCATAATAGTCTTATAAATCGATTACCACAATCAGATTTGCAATATCTCTTGTGTCTCAAAAATTATCAACACAGAAAGTTGCAACTGCAGCAACAGCTGTTTGATGACTTCAATGTTTTGTCTCTGGTGCTGAACACAGAGCTGATGGCGCAGAAACCAATAGTTATGCACCAGCATGAGAAATGTCTGCATTGATAACTTTTAAATCACAAGAGACATTGCAAATCTGATTGTGGGAATCGATTTCTGAGACAATTCTGGTCTTTGATATATGACCTCCTTCCCAGTGGAAAAAGTTGCCATTGATTCAAAATGGGGGCTTTCAAGATGGCGCCAATGCTCTGGCCATGCTGTTTCTGTGTGTGACATCATGAGAAAGTCTAAAGAAATCAGCCAAGATATTAGAAAGAGAATTGTGGACTTGCACAAGTCTGGATCATCAATGGGTGCAATTTCCAGATACCTGAAGGTGCTTTGTTCATCTGTACAAACAATTATATGCAAGAATAAACAAGATGGGAATGTCCAACCGTCATACCGGTCAGGAAGGAGACGGATTCTGTTTCTCAGAGATGAACGTCCTTTGGTCCGACATGTGCATACCAACCCAAGAGTAAAAGCAAAAGTACTGTATAATCATGGGCTGAATGGCCGCTCTGCAAGGAAAAAGCCATTACTCCAAAAGAAACATATAAAAGCCAGATTAATGTTTGCAAATGCACACAGAAACAAAGACCTATATTTGTGAAGATACGTCCTTTGGTTTACAAAACTAAAATTGAACTGTTTAAAATTGAAAGTGTATGGGCAAAGCTAAAAAGGCAGGTGAGAGCAAGGCGACCTACAAATATGGTTCATATATACCAGTTCTGTCAGGAGAAATGGGCCACAATTCCTACCAACTATTGTGAGAAGCTTGTGGAAGGATATCCAAAACGTTTGACCCAAGTCATACAATTAAAGGCAATGCTACCAAATACTAATGAAATGTATGTGTCATGAGTAGCGCCGCAGCCCGCAGTTCGGGCTGCGGGCACACTCGTCCCCCTGCGCCCGAGGCAAGCAGTGCCGCGGTCCGCATGTCGGGCCTCGGGCGCACTCACTTAACAGTCCTCGCTCCTGCTTCCCCACGTCTGTCTGCCGGCCGGGGCGTGGCCCGGCTCCTTAGTGCTTGCGCGCCGTCCCTTTCTGCTTTAAATGGACAGTG
Organism: Phyllomedusa bahiana; assembly: GCA_025379985.1. NCBI lineage: Eukaryota > Metazoa > Chordata > Amphibia > Anura > Hylidae > Phyllomedusa > Phyllomedusa bahiana. The sequence goes on from JAODAL010005258.1 coordinate 12,054, forward strand.
CGCCGGTAATTGGTTTTGCCGGACGCTGACCCTATATAAGGGCTCCTCCCCGGAACTTCCTCACCGAATCTGTAGCGCCCTTTACCTATGCGAGGAAGCCTTATTCTACTCCGGTCTGCCGTTCCTGTGTAGCAGTCCCGTCTGCTCTCGTCCACCGACCTCTAACCTTCACTGCCTGCCACGACCCTCTGGCCTGACTTGGACTACGATTCCGTCTCCCGATTCTGTACCTCGATGCACCACGGCCGCAAGCAAGTCACATCAGGGGTAGCGACCTGGTGGAATCCCGCCACGGCAAGTCCATCCCGCTTTGCGGCGGGCTCTGGTGAAAACCGGAACCCACTTAGACTCCGCTCCCTGGTGTGGCCTGTACCACTGCTTGTGGCGGTCCAGTGGATCCACTTCCCCGGCTCGTTACAGTATGCCAACTTTTGACTTTGCAGAAAGTAATTAAATGCCTTAAACATTAAATTCAGGAGAACAATTTGAATTGGGATTAAAACAGTCCTCTTCATCATGCTGTTCACAGTTTGACATCATGAGACAACATTTTACAATTGGTCAACAGTACTTCACCATTGCGAGGCTTCATGCAGGATACTCTCAGATCGAAGTAGCCTCTGAGTTTAGAGTGTCACAGAGTGTCATCAGAATGTTGCAGCAGAGATCCAGATAGACTGGATAAATCAGAGAAAGGCAAAAAAGTGGATGTCCTTTGGTTACATCACACACTGATTGTAACGGACGGGTAGTGGATCCGCTGGACCACCGCCCGGCGAAAAGGTGGAGCCACGCCCCGGGAACGAATCTAAGTAGGTCCCGGTATTCACCAGAGCCCCCCCGCAAAGCGGATGGACTTGCTGCCGGGAGTCTACCAGGTCGTTTCCACTGGCGGGACTTGCCTGCGGTGGCGGCCCCAAAGGGGAGACTAGTACAGATTCGTCAGGCAAGCTCGTAGTCGGGGACAGGCAGAAGGTTTAGGACAGGCAGCTCTGGATCGTAAACGTGGACAGGCAGAAGGTCAGGCAGGGCCCAAAATTCGTGGTCGATAAACTAGGGATGGGGTACGGTACATGGATAGACAAGACAAGGCTAGGAACGCTTTCTCCAGAGGTAAAACACACTAAGGATCCGGCGAGGGCTGGCAGGAAGGGGCCAGACCTAAATAGGAGCAGTGCTCGGCAATACCCAATTACCGGCGCACTGCCCCTTTAAATTTCAAACAGCTGGGCCGCGCGCTCCCTAGGGGCGGAGCCATCCGCCGGGAGACTGGGACTGACTGAGCAGGAGCGCGGCCGGGTAAGTAGACACCGGCGGGGACTGGGACAAGAGCGGACCCCGAACCCGACGTGCGGGACGGGGCTCCGCTGGGAGCCGCAGCACGGACGCGCCAGAACCGGATGATGAATGCCAAACAGCTCCAGATACAGTTAAGGGAGGTGAAAGGCACTCAAGTATCCCATCAGACCATTCATAACCATTTACATCAGCATGGTATGTGTTCTAGATGACTTGACCACACCACCAGACACAGGCATCACTATTTTGCATAGACCATTCTGGATAAGGGACCAGTGGTTCTCAGTGATGTTCAATGATGAAACTCAATTCACTCTGAGCAGAAATGATGGCCGCCAATGATGCTGGAGACATCAAAGAGAGTGCTACGCATCAGCCAGAGGATGTACCTTTGCGGGTCATCTAGAAAGCAACTCCCTGATGTAAATGATTATATATGTTACAAGTGGATTATATATGTTACAAGTGGGTTAGATATGTGAAACTTGGTTGCTTTCACCTACCTTAAATGTGCCTGGAGTTCTGCGGCATTCATCATCCGGTTCCGCGGGGCATTGTTTACAATGAAGCGGTGATCAGTGTGTGATGTAGCCAAAGCACGTCCACTTATTTGCCTTTCTGGGACTCTTCCAGTCTCTCTGTATTTCTGATGCAGCCTGCTGATGACTTTCTGTGACACTCTAAGCTCAGTTGTCACTTCCGTGTGAAACCCTCCTGCTTGAAGCCTTGCAATGGCGAGGTACTGTTGATCAATTGAAAGGTGTTGTCTTTGTCTCATGATGTAAAAATGTGAACAACATGTTGAGAACTATTTAAATTCCAATTCGAATCGATCCCCTAAATTGATTGATTCAGGGATCAAACACCTGTTGTGCATTTTGCCATTAAGGTCCTTGTTAGAAATCAGCAAAAAGTACTGAAACATTGAACAGTTAGACAAGTGCATTCTAAAGTTAAGATATGATCTCATTTAGTTCATTTAAAAACATTTTCAAGAAATTTTCTGATCATCCTGAAATTTCAACAAAAAGCCAAATATCTCTAACTTTATGTATATATGGTCAGAGAGTTCACACATCAGTACCAGACAGCAGAAAGTCATCAACTTGTTTTTCCTGATTAAAAATACAGTGATTTTGCACCACAATGAATCCTCTCAACCTCTGGTCCCTATATCAGCTGCTGTAGCTGCCACTGCTGTAATTATATCCATTGACATTCCCATCATACAATTAGCAAATTGAAATTTCAAGTTTTTGCTGATTTAATTTAAGCATTTCAGTTTGGTTTCTGAATATTAATACAAAGAGTGTGAGCAAGTGGTATAAAAGCATGCACTATTACAATTATGGATTAGTTATATATATTCATTGAATCCAGGATTTTAGTCGGTATGTATAAGTAATATGCCTTAATATGCCTTAATAAGCTCACTGCTTCTAGCTTGATGCAATTATGTATCCTAATAGGATGAAGTAACTGGTAATCTTTCAACACTATGCAGTGTTCAGTCAGATAAGTGAAATACAGTAACAATCTTGTGATTGCTGTCAGTGGTGCTGTACTTTGCTAGTATAGTGGTCTCTGTCTCTTTCTTGAGACTTCGCCTTGTGAAAAATATTATGTGATGAACCATGGTAAACATAAAATGAATCATTATAAAAATAGTGCATCTTATTTGATTGGTATGTAGTACATATGCACCTGCACTTAATTTGTCATTACAATATAAGGAGATGTACTGATTGTGGATCATGATGCATTGTTGTCTGGTTCAGAAAATCTTTTTTTAAATGCTCGATTAGGAAATTCATAGTTAATAAAAAGAGGGTCAACAATCATGGCCCTCATCTATTAGCCAGAGGGAGGAGAGCAAATGCATAGAACATCTCCCTCTTTAAAACTTAGTAAACCAATGCCTTACTTTGACAGCCTTATGATGTCATTGGGAACTAAAGTACACTTAGAGTGACATGTCATTATACAAAAGCGTAGCTTTTTTGGTCTATTTTGCGGCAAAACACTTTTGACGCCATATTCTCGATGTAAATGAACTGTCATACACTAAAACTAGGGACGACACATTGTATTGCGCCTAAAAAGGCGCATTACATATAGTAGCAATGATATGCTATGCACCACCATAAAGCAATGCACCTGTCGAAGCGCATTGCATACACTAGTAATGATATGCTATGCACCTCCGTTACATAATGCACCTCAATAGGTGCATTAAATACACTGCCAATGATAGGTTATGTGCCGCAATTGTGCAATGTGCCTTTTTAGGCACATTACATTTACTATACGAGGTATAACTGACACCAGATTTTTGAGAGGATCAGACTTTACACTGATTTAATGCACCTAAAAACTGCCGCGGCGCCGCCAATTGTCAGACATGTCGCCCTCAAATTGTGAAAAAAAAGTAGACTAACAACCTCAAACTTTCATGTATCTAAAGTAGCAGAAATGCTTTTCCAATAGTACCTATGTGACTTTTGACTGTTTTTTAGTGCTGGTAGTGTGCTGCTGATATTGGATTGTGCTTGTATTTTACTAACACACTAGCGTGCACCTTTGTTCATTTAAAAAAAAAAAAAAAAAACATTTTGGATGTGCAGACCAAATATTGTTTTTTTTCAGGCTCAAATTGTAACTTGCTGCTGGATCCCCCACAAATGATGGTTTCTTGCTGAGGATCCAAGCAGTAGGATACCCTATGATAAGCTTATCGTCAGGAGCCGCCTAGCGGACAACAGCTTAAAGGTAATGCAATAGTGTTACCAGCTGTTCTCTATAGAACTACAGATAACACATAATAATATGGTAATTAGCCATGTTCTGATAAACTAAATTGTGCTAAGTCTTTACAGGGATTTTTACTTTGTGATTTCATTATTATTTATTCAAAAGGGAGGAGAACTCACTGAAAGAAAGGTAGATTCAGAAAGCAAAGTCTAAGGGGGCATGTATGAAAACTGTCTAAGTGTAAGACGTTCTTTGTTGTCCATAGCAAACAATCAGAGCTCCCTTTGTATTTTCTCAGAGTACTATATGAAAGGGGACCTCTGATTGGTAGCTATGGGCAACAAAGAAAGTCTTACACCTAGACAGTTTTCATGCTTGTTCCCCTAAATATATAAGAAAAGACATGCGGCCATACTAACAGCTCGATGGCTGGACAAAAAATATTCCCAATAGAATCCAATATAAGCCCCAGTACCTCATGAGAGAAATTCAGCAGGTGATGAATAATTGCTCACACACCCACCCACCCACCCACCGACCAGGGGGACAACTGCCTAGTAAAAAAAAGTTTACATTGGATAAGAACCCGCTCACACCAGTATGCAAAAAAGCCATAGTACCATACAGAGGAGCTTGCAAAAATGCTGATAAACATCCTCTCATACTTCTACTATCCATGAGGATGGGTGATAGCTTTCATTACTATTGCTTATATACATGTCTATATAAAGGATTCCAGTTATACATTTATGTTTTGTACACCTTGCTGGCTTACACCCAGGCTTGGATTGGACCACAGTGTAATATTGGAAACCCATGGTGGTCTCTGTGCATGGTAGACCTGAAGTTGTTTTTAACTGCATATAAATTCTTAGAAGAGGAAATAAAGCATAGAAAAGGAGGCAAAAAGCAAGAGGCAAAGTGTAGGAGGTATGTACAGTCATTTACAGTAGCTATAGGGTGGGCCCCTAAAATAAACTCCAAGGGTTGGCCCAGAAACAGCTCAACTGGTGGGCTCCTAAAATCCACTCCACCTGTGGGCGCTAGGCACCCCAGTCTGACACTTCTTACAACCAATTGCTGACACCCTTACTGTTCACTTGAGTGGGTTGCCCAGCATATTTCAAGTGACCAACACAAGATACAGGCACCCTCTGCTCCCCAGTGTTTTAGGGCAAAACTACTTACTAGAAAAATACATGAGGTTTTAGTTGATATTGTGGCCAAAATACCCATGTAAAGTGTCTCCATTTGCCTCGTTTAAACAGTGTACATAAATTATTAAGTATTCTTATAGAAGCATGTGTGTTTGTGTCACGGGGGTCGCGGGGGCCCGGGCCCCCGCAGCCGGTCCCCACCCCGCAGGGGGGGCGGTGCGGGCATCGCGGCCGCCCGCGACCACCCCCGTGCCCGCGGTACCATCGTCTGCTCCCATACCTGGCCCCGCTCCAGTGAACGCCGCTCCCGTCCGTGCTGGCCGTCGGGCTCGTGCCCGTTCCTTAGCGCGCGTGCGCGACACTTGGTTTAGATTTAAAGGGCCAGTGTCCCTTTAATTGGTTGATTGCCGGACGTTGGTTCTATTTAAGGGTTACGCCCCCAGCACTCGCTGCCAGATGGTTGGTGTGCGTTTAGTGAGCTTAGAGTGTCTCTTTTGTCCGTATTGATTACCCGTGTACCAGTCCGTTCCACTACGTTTCCTGACCTTGCCTGTTGCCGCCTACCCTGACCGTCTGCCTGTATCTGACCACGAACCTCTGCCGCCTGCCCTGATCTCCTGCCTGTCCGACTACGCCTCTGGATTCCGATTCTGTACCTCGCAGTACCCCGGCCGCCACCGCAAGCCAGTCACGTCAGGGGTAACGACCTGGTAGCCTCACGCCGCAGCAAGTCCATCCCGCTTTGCGAGCGGGCTCTGGTGAATACCGGGGGCTACTTAGACTCCATTCCCTGGCGTGGCTTAGCTACCATCGCTTGCGGTGGTCCAGCGGATCCACCGAATCGTTACAGTGTGTGTGTGTGTGTGTGTATGTGTTGTGTGATATATATATATATATATATATAATATATATATAATATTGCGCCTATATATATATATATATATATATATATATATATATATATATAATTTATATATAAAATATATAGATCAGATATTTACTGTATATATATATATATTTATAAATTAAACATTCCGACTTACCTGATTCGCCAACCATTATAAAGCTACTACGCAATTCTACTGATCTACTATATGGTGTATATATATATATATATATATATATTTTCAAAGATATATCAGATATATACACACACATATAAATATATGAATCAGGATTTTATATATATATATTATATATATATATATATATATATTAATAAAATATTAAACATCCTGATTCATATACTTATATATGTGCGTATATGTATCTGATATATCTGTGTGTATATATATAATATATATATATATAAATATATATATATATATATATATATGTGTATATATATAGTAAATATTCTGAGTTTTGAGAATGTCACAAATATTATATTTTCACATGATCTGATGCCCTCTGGTTTTTATGTGTGTTTGTCAGATGTTTTTATCACATACAGAAATACAAGTCAATCATATTATGATTAACAAAAGCTTTTATTGACAGTTAGAATGAGTTAATGCAGCAAGTCAATATTTGCAGTGTTAACCCTTCTTCTTCAGGACCTCTGCAATTCTCCCTGGCATGCTCTCAATCAACTTCTGGATCAAATCCTGACTGATAGCAGTCCATTCTTGCACAATCAATGCTTGCATTTTGTCACAATTTGTTGGTTTTTGTTTGTCCACTCGTCTCTTGATGATTGACCACAAGTTCTCAATGGGATTAAGATCTGGGGAGTTTCCAGGCCATGGACCCAAAATCTCTGTTTTGTTCCCTGAGCCATTTAGTTATCACCTTTGCTTTATGGCAAGGTGCTCCATCATGCTGGAAATGGCATTGTTGATCACCAATCTGCTCTTAGACGGTTAGGAGAAGTTGCTCTTGGAGGACATTCTGGTACCAGTCTTTATTCATGGATGTGTTTTTAGGCAAGACTGTTAGAGAGCCGATTCCCTTGGCTGAGAAGCAATCCCACTCATGAATGGTTTCTGGATGCTTTACAGTTGGCATGATACAAGACTGGTGGTATCGCTCGCCTTGTCTTCTCCGAACAAGCTGTTTTTCAGATGTTCCAAACATTTGGAAAGGGGATTCATCAGAGAAAATGACTTTACCCCAGTCCTCAGCATTCCACTCCCTGTACCTTTGGCAGAATATCAGTCTGTCCATGATGTTTTTTCTGGAGAGAAGTGGCTTCTTTGCTGCCCTCCTTGACACCAGGCCTTGCTCCATAAGTCTCCGCCTCACAGTGCGTGCAGATGCACTCACACCTGCCTGCTGCCATTCCTGAGCAAGCTCTGCACTGCTGGTAGCCCGATTCCACACCTGAAACACTTTTAAGAGACTGTCCTGGCGCTTGCTGGTCTTTCTTGGGTGCCCTGGAGCCTTTTTGGCAACAATGGAACCTCTCTCCTTGAATTCCTTGATGACGCGATAGATTGTTGACTGAGGTGCAATCTTTCTAGCTGCGATACTCTTCCCTGTTAGGCCAGTTTTGTGCAGTGCAATGATGACTGCACGTATTTTTTTAGAGATAACCATAGTTAACAGAAGAGAAACAATGATGCCAAGCACCAGCCTCCTTTTAAAGTGTCCAGTGGTGTGATTCTTACTTAATCATGACAGATTGATCTCCAGCCCTGTCCTCATCAACACCGCACCTGTGTTTAATGGAGCAATCACTGAAACAATGTTAGCTGGTCCTTTTAAGGCAGGCCTGCAATGAAGTTGAAATGTGTTTTGGGGGAAAAAGTTCATTTTTCTAGGCAACTATTGACTTTGCAATTAATTGCTGTTAAGCTGATCACTCTTTATAACATTCTGGAGTATATGCAAATTGCCATTATAAGACCTGATGCAGTAGACTTTGTAAAAATTAACATCTGTATTATTCTCAAAACTTTTGGCCATGACTGTATATATATATCTATATCTATATATATATCTCTCTATATATATAGATATATATATATATATATATATATATATATATATATAATATATATATAATATATATATAATATATTTATATTATAATATATATATATATATATACACATACATACACATACATACACACACATAGGTAAATAAGGATACCTTACATGAGCATGTTGGCCGAAATATCAACTAAAGCCTCACATAATTTTCTAGTAAGTAGTTTTGCCCTAAAGTTATATATATAATTCAGACTTGGAACTCAAAAGGTCCTGGCCTATATTATTATGGATTTCATGTGATACGGTACGCTCTGCTTATTAGTCTTTTACAGCAGACATGGAGCCTATCTTAATAATGGATGAAATTGTGTATCCTTTTAAAGGCTTTTTCTTCTACCGGCGCATTGACTGAAACCATCCTGTGCACACAGGGAGCATCCCTCCTGCTTTATTGCTTACTTAGAACTTACATGGTTCTTCTGTCAAAATGAGGCATAGCTAGACGGGAGCTAAGCAAACAATCCATATCTCATTAGTGCAATAAAAGAAGATGTTGTATTTCCTTTTTTGTGTATAATGTCTGAGATAGAGAGAATATGAATTCTGAACAGTAAAAGAGGTATGCTTGGTGAGGTGTCATTTGTAACCAGTGAGGTGCAAAATAGCCTGCAATCTTGGAGGCTGTGTTTAGAATATTTTATGGCTAATAATTTCTTTGTTAGATAACACACATTCTATACGGAGCACTGCACTCACCATAATAGAACTACCTGGAAGTGATTTTACTTTCAGATTTGAATTTAGATTTTAATTTGAGTCTCTGCTACTGAATGGATAAATGTATGAGATCAGATCTTACAATGAGAATTTATATCGAAGCAGAGATAAAGCTGTGTGTTATTCACCTGCTCTGCACATTTACATTATTTAAAGAGGTTGTCCAGTTCAAATGAAATTCCATAATAAGATGCCTGGGTCAAACAGAATTAAAAAAAACTGTAGTCACCTTCCTCTGCTCCTCCAGTGCTGGTTTTTCCTGGTTTCTGTTAACTGACTGCAGTAGCCATATCCCTCTACTTACATCACTATTCAAAGATTTTATCTTTCGAACGTAACGGAAAGCATATGACCACTGCAGCCAATAAAAAGAAGACCGGGAGGATCCAGTGCTGGAAGAGAGGAGCGGAGGAAGGTGAGTGTAGGATTTTTTACAATTTTGTTTGGTATAGATGGCTACTAGTGTTGAGCGATTTTTATCGACAAAGTTGAAATCGGCAAGGTTTTTATGGTGATCGAAATTTCCAGATCATGCGATAATTAAGGTTAAAATCTGAGCATCATCTATTAAGATCGCGCCTTTTTCGGCGCTTCCTGTAATTTTGCCGGCCAGCAAATCAGATTACAGAATAGAGCAGGGTGAGATGTGTGTGCGACGTCATGACTGGGATGTGTATGGTTGCGATTGGCTGGAAAAATCACATGACCTCGTTTTACATAGAACAGTGTTTCCTGTTTCAGCCCAGTGTCTCTCAGCGTCTCATAGGGATAGGACCTGCGCTCTGCCTGTGGCCAAACAGCTCAGCGAAATTATTCTATTTCTGCATAGAGAAACCTCTACTATTAGCTGTGATCCTTCCAATTTAGTTATATTAGAGATTTGAAGATTTTATGTAGTTAGCTTGAGAATTTTAAAGCAGCATCTACCGCTGTAAATTCATGGCGGGCGAACACAGACAAGCTCTATCTATAAAGAACACTGGATAAAGTTCACCAAGACTAGACATTGTAGTGGAATATCTTTATTATTAACAGTTTGCTATTGAAATATTTCCTGGATATTGGGCAGCCTGAACTTATATTGGATACACATCATTTCTTGTAAATGCAGGTCTCTTTGTTAGCTGAAAAAATCCACTTTTATTATCAGTATACATTTCAGATATGTGTTCATTTTAATTTTACCCATTACACCTGTGACTGTTGATATATACACCTTGCAGTTAAATTACAATCCAGCAATCTTGTAGTCAGCACAGGTTGTTTGTTGCCAAAAATACCGTGTATCATACGAAAACATAACAGTTACGTGTTTTTTGATTTTTGCACACCCAGCATTGTTCATTGACGCAGCATCCACGTAAATCTTAAAACAGCAATTCTATATTCACCACAGGTGAATTGAAAGGTGCAAAAAATACCGTTTATTATACCAAAACATAACAGTTACTTGTTTTTTGACTTTTGCACACCCAGCATTGTTCATTGACGCAGCATGCACGTAAATCTAAAACAGCAATTCTAATATTCACCACAGGTGAATTGAAGGTGCAAAAAATACCGTGTATCATACGAAAACATAACAGTTACGTGTTTTTTGACTTTGCACACCCAGCATTGTTCATTGACGCAGCATCCACGTAAATCTTAAAACAGCAATTCTATATTCACCACAGTGAATTGAAAGGTGCAAAAAATACCGTGCATATACGAAAACATAACAGTTACGTGTTTTTTGACTTTTGCACACCCAGCATTGTTCATTGACGCAGCATCCACGTAAATCTTAAAACAGCAATTCTATATTCACCACAGGTGAATTGAAAGGTGCAAAAAATACCGTGTATCATATGAAAACATAACAGTTACGTGTTTTTTGACTTTTGCACACCCAGCATTGTTCAATTACGCAGCATCAACGTAATTCTTAATACAGCAATTTCTATAGTCACCACAGGTGAATTGAAAGGTGCAAAAAATACCGTGTATTATACAAAACATAACAAAATACGTGTTTTTTTGACTTTTGCGCACCCAGCTTTGTTCATTGACGCAGCATCCACGTAAATCTTAAAACAGCAATTCTATATTTCACCACAGGTGAATTGAAAGGTGCAAAAAATACCATGTATTATACAAAAACAAAAACAGATACAGACATAACAGACTCCTTTTCCGACACTTTTTTAATCTGGGGGTCATACAGGTTTAATGGTCATACTGCGCTCCAGGACAGGTATAGTCAATGTCCAGTGAAACTAAAATGGTGGTTGAAAGACTACTTTTTACGGCACTTTTTAAAATTGGGGGTCATGCAGATTTGGGGCTCATGCAGTGGCCCAGGACAGGGAAATTCAATGTCCAGTTCAAGTAACATGATGGTTCAAATCATACTGCCTTCTGGCACTTTTTAATTTGTGGGTGATGCAGGTTTAAAGGGGTCCGGGCCTGTGGTAACAAGCCCGGGATAGTAAAATGGTCTGTGACTTTTTTTCTGTGACTTTTATAACCTAAGTGTGTTGCCTAAGATGTAGCACGTATCCATTTGACTGTTGTGGATGTTAATTTCAGCTTCTCCAGCTTGTTTGGGTGTAATAATGAAGGTGTTGTAGCTCTCCCATAGACTTTAATGGTAATCGCTCATAATCGATGCTCACTATCGAAAAACCTTATCGATAGCAGCCGACTATCGACTATCGCTCGATCTCGATAGCCAACGCAATCACTCAACACTAATGGCTACTATTTAATTTTAAATTGAACTGGATAACCTCTTTAACCTCAAAGTGCAAGCTCACATTAATGCCATAATTCAGAATATATCAGACATTACTTATATCTCATTTCTGTTATAAATTTTAACATAGTTACATATGCGGGCAAAATACCAGTACAGCTATAGCAGACATATCAGTTTCAAGAAGGCCGAGAGGAGCAGGGGGCAGAAATGTTTTTACTTGTTGTCTAGCTTTACTCTATGGGTGCTCTTTTTTCATAATTTATATACAGCACAACCATCAATTGTGTGGTTTCTGCACTTGTACAGATAGTAATGCTGTCCTATGCATTGCAAATGTACAGTGCACAATCAATAGCGTTATTTGACTCTGTCCTTATTCTGTTCAACACCAGTTGACAAAACATATGGGAAAAATCTGGTTTGGGATATCCCAAACCTGATTTTTTTCCCTCTGACGCTAACCCTACACTAAGCCCTAATCCTGACCTAAACCTTGCCCCAAAAATTTTGGGGGTTAAGGTTTTTTTTAAATTTGGGGTTTTTGGTTATGGGGGTTGTTCCCCCCAAGCAGTTTCATGGAGCCAAAAGCATCCTATTGTTTCCCTGTTTTGGTGCGGGGTGTTTTATAGCGTGAAAATTTTAATAAAGCTAATTTTTAAAACCATTCGGGGGCCACCCCCCCGCCCAGTGGCACTGCTGGTAGCAGGGAAACTTAGGTCCGGCATAAATTTGGGTTTTAAGATAACATAGAGTTTACCCTAAATTAGGATTAGGGTTAGTTTTTTCAAGCTTTAAAAATTTTAACTTGCTATTTTTTTATGCTTTTTTTCAAATGTTGTTTTGGGGTTTTTAAAAAAATTAACTTCTTTTTTCCAGGGAAAAATGAAAATTAGGGGAATTTAGCCTCCCGGGGAGGGAAGGGAAAACGCAGGAACATTTGAGGGGTTTAAAAGAAAGGTTTTTAATAATCATTTATCCCTAGAAAAACATTAATTTTTATTTTGCCGGTTTTAAAAATCAGGATGATGGAGGGTTGTTTACCCAGCATTCTTGGAAGCTCCTCTGTAGGGGTCTATGGCGGGGGTTTTTTATTGGTGTGAGCGGGTTCTTATCCGATGTAAACTTTTTTTACTAGGCAGTTGTCCCCCGGGTAGATGGGTGTGAGAGCAATTATTCATCACCTCCCATGAGGTAATGGGGCTTATATAAAGCTAAAAAATCCCTATCCTCCCCTTTAAACCAAAATTTTTCCCCCCCTTGGTTTTAACTTATCGAAAAATCTTTATTTAAAAAACATTTTAAATATGCAACATGTAACCAGGGGCCCAAAAAAAGGCTAAAACGCGTCTTGGCAAAAAAACCCACATCAATTTTAAAGGAACCCCCCGTAGGTTTGGGGAGGTAGGGGCCCCCTAAATATGTTGAAATGTTTTTGGAACCACAAGTGGTTAGTAATAAAGGGCCATCCTGTAGGCAGGTAGATACATAGGCCCCCCAATAGGTAGATATGTATACAAGGCCCGCCAGTAGGTTGGTAGGTAGTGAGCTATAACTCGCTCTAGTAGGTAGATATCTGGGTCCCACAATAGACAGGTATATAGGGCCCCCCCAGTAGGTAGATATTTACTGTCCCCCAGTAGTAAGTTATGTATATAAGGCCTCCCCTAGTAGGTAGGTATACAGGGCCACCTATGAAAAATAAAATAAAAAAATATTCACTTTTCCTCACCCCAAAACCCCCTTTTTCAAGCCCTTCTCCGGGAATTTACATTTCCCGCATTTTTACTAGGCCCTTTGGGGTTTTGCCCTTTGACTTGGGGCCGAGTAAAAAGCAGCAAAGCAGGCAGCACAATGGGCATCATCACATCACAACACCTGCATTACAGCCTCCAGGAGGCTGAACGGACAGGATCGGAGGATCCCGAAAATTTCAGCCTGGGGGCAAATGGCCGTTTATGCAGGCAGTGGCTGTGATCACTGCATCGCTGAGTCTATGTGTCCTGAACCTGAATTTTTTCACAAGTGTGGTTGAATCAGTTTAGATCCAAACAGAAACTTGGTCAAGCAACAATTAAGGTATATATTAATATTTCATTTATATATAATAACTTTGGGATTGTCTTTTTTTTGTCGCAGGGTTTTGTTTTTTGGGCATTAACTACTACTTCAGAACTAATAAATGTCAGGTTTCTCCCGTGCATGAATGCTTGCAGACTCTGTAAAGTTCCAAATAATTCAAAGTTATGTTTTGGCAAAACTTTTTTTATTGTAAAATTTGGTTTGTTTTTTTGATACTTTTTTGAAAATTTAAATTTTCATTTTCCCTGCAAAAAAATTTCTTTTTCAGGTACTGAATGTTTTTCATCTCTTTTAGGGAAAAAGGACAGGAAACTCTTTTTTTTTTTTTTTTAAATTGGCAATTAGAAAGTCTTCACCTGGAAATTTTGGTTAAAAATTTTTTTTTCATGTTTTCCCTCTCTCCCAAACTGTTTTTTTTTTGCGTTATTTTTTGGATTTAAAAGAATCTCAGGCAGAGCTGGGCTGGACTTCACACCCTTCTAATGGAGTAAGTGTCTATTTAATGTAACTAGATGTGTCCACTCTTCTCACATTTTGTTTAAAGGCCCCCCAGTTTCACTAAAACATTTTCAAATTTTAATTTTTGCAGCATTTTAAACAAAAACCGGGTTTAAAGGATGAAAATCAGACCCCAGTTTAAATGGTGACTATTATGTCAAAATGAACCACATGTTGAAAAGTGTCTAGGTTAAAAAGCACTTTGTTTGCCCCTAGCAAAACCCAAACAGAGCAACCCTTTCATTCCCCCAGAAACACCCATATGAAAATTTAAAAAAGGGATCTGATTTGGTTGCTATGGGGAACAAAAATGAATTTTTTGAACTAGGCAGTTTTTTATAATGTGGGAACCCATGGCACAATTTTACAAAATTATAAAAAACTTTTCCCTAGTATTTTTGGGGCGTTGAAAAAACTAGGTGTAAGACTTTCTTTTGTTGCCCTTTGGGACCAAACACAACCCCCATTTCATTTTTTTTTAGGCATCCATGAAAGAAAGGGGAGCTTGATGGTTTTCTATGGGCGCAAAGAAAGTCTGTAGGGGCAAATTTAAAAAAAAACATGTTCATCAAGTTTAACCAAGGGTGGGGAAATATGTGGGTGAAGAGAGGGATATATGACATTTTAAGCTTTTTTTTTGGGGCCCCATTGATGCGACCCCTGGGAACCATAAGGGGATTTTTTTTTTGAAATTTTTTGTAAAAGTTTAAAAGTGGAAAAATTTCAGGGCCCAAAAATTTAAAGAAAAATTTTTTTTCATTGATTTTTTTCTTTTCAAGAAAAAAACATGCATAGGAAAAAGTTAATAATGCTTTTCAGGCCCCCTTCACTTGAAAAAGGTGGGTCTGTTTTTGGGCCTAAATTTAGCCAAAAATATAACAAGACCTTACTTTTCCACCTAAAGTCTACCATTTATATTCCCTATGTGTAGTACATGTAGTGTATCTAAAGACAATTAGTAAAACCCTGATTGCTTGTATGATTAAAAATCAATTTGGATTGCATAAAACATGTCTTCTTGCTTCCAGAAACTGTATTGCATTTGCCTGTGGAATGTGTGTGCTATTAAACGGAACATTGAGTTCTGTATAGTATTTTTGGACCATCATAAGGTTGTATTATAGTATTTAACTTGGTATGTACAGTGGCTTTATAACAGTTTTTATCTTTTCTTCACATTCTCTTTTCTCATGGTATTTTTTAAAAATATTTTTGTAATACCTTATATACATGCACACAATATTTTATAGTGTAATTAAATGGAACCGTCTGAAATATGTCAAAAACCTAGTGCCACAGAATGAGCAAATGGACCTCTACCTCAAAACACAAAGCAAAATGTGTAGAGTTAAATTCCTGGTTATTATGATTTTGGTTAATGCGCGTAGCATGTAGCTCTGCTTGTACTTGTCACCATTAACCTGGATGAACCTGAGCTGCTCTTGAATCTCTTCCTCTCAAGATAAGATTCTTTTTATAGTCTAAGCAGGCAGTAGGTTATGACAAATACTTTGAGATGCCTCCAGGGTATACATAAAGTTCAGTAGGAGGCATTCTCTGGAGAGAACATTTTATAGAAAACGAAATAGGGAGAGGATCAGTATGAATGAAACATGGTTTGTTATCATAGAAAGGACTGTTGACCTCATTGTTGGTAGCTACTTTAGGTTTCTAGATGAACAGGTTAGAAAGAATCTAAATAACATCTTTACAAATAATATAGAATATCATTAGTGCAATAGGCAGATTTAGATCATGTATACATCATAGAAGGGAGGACTCTTGCTGGAGATCCCCTCTCTGAGTCAAAAGGAGAACTACCTGTGCATCTGTATGCACCTGTAATGTAATACTACAACAGGAGATATCTGGCTTTTTGCAGCATCCTCTTTGAAAATTGACTTTGTGCTGAGTTTTTAGGAGCCAGACCTGCAGCTTCCTTATGAAAGGTTTGCCTGTGTTCAGAAAACTTTTAAAATAGAAAACTGGTCTCTATAAAAAAAAGGCTTTCCGGTATTGCAGAAAACCATATAATTTGCTATAGTATATGCACAGTCCATTGTAATTGTCCTGCTTAAAGATAATTTTAAATATAGTACTATAGCTAAAGGAGTTAAAAGTAGTATTCAGATTTGGGTCAAAGTCAAATTTGATCCAAATCTTAGTGCTTCGATTCAGGTTGGCCTGATCTGAATTTTGGCATAATTCTAGTCCTAGCCCTAATTGTAACCTTACGTTGGGGATAGAATGTTTAGGCCTTTTAGCTTACCTCTCTGCTGCACCTCAAGGTCAATTGGCAACAGAGCCTCGATGTCACTTCTGCCCAGAAGCCACTTCCGGTCATATGGCACATATTTTCAGCCGAAATTGACATCAGAACAGAAGTGACACCAGCAACAGTGCTGGTATACACAGAAGTTGTAAGATAGCCCTAAAAGGACTTTAAAATCCTAACCCCAGCTTAGGGTTAGGGTTACCGTTATGTTAAGGAATAGGTCTAGGGACAGGGTAAAAAAAATTGGGTTCAGGAACTCCTGAACCCATTTTTTTTTTAACAAGTTTGGTCAAACCAGTGATGAACTAAGCAAGGACAGAGTTGCGTAACTCTAGTTAGTTTAAAATGCATGGCCATCAATATTAGATTCATGGAGGTTTAACTTTGGACACCACTGTTGATCAGCTGTTAAAGCAACTGTGTCATCAGAAAATGACTTGTTGTTTAACTCATGTTTTTGTGTTTGTGTTTTTTAGAGAATGTAATATTTTTTTATCATTTTTCATGTCAGCATCAATATTTTTTTTTTTTTTAATTTGAAATCTTGCAGTTTTCACTTTGGCCACTGGGCATAGTAATAGTCTGACACCTAGGGGGACATGCATGAAAACTGTCAAAGTGTAAGACTTTCTGTGTTGCCATAGAAACAAATGACAGCTTCCCATTCATTTCATACAGTGCTCTGAAAAAAATGAAAGGGGAGCTCTGATTGGTTGCTATGGACAACAAAGAAAGTCTTACACCTAGACAGTTTTCATGCATGAGGCCATTACTGTTCTGTAGAGAAAACATTTAATCAGTCTCCTCATTATCAGCAGAGATAGGATTATACTGAAAGGTGACACCAATGTGTATAGATAACACAGGATCTATCATTAACAATAATTCTTCCCAGGTCACAGAGCATGCCTAGAAAACTTTCCTATAAGGCTATGTTCACACAGGGTAATTTCGGCGCTTATTGCGGCACGTATTTCACCTCTGATACAGGTGAAATTATGGTAATCCATAATCCTCTTACTCCTCTCCCCGTTCGTACAATACAATCGTATTGTACATGCGGGGAGATAAATGACATGTCAATTACTTGCGTGAATACACGTCCCGAGTAAGGAATGTCAATAGGGCTGGCGGGCTGCCGGCCCCCCTGTGCCATGGGAGTACGCACGTATTAGCGTGGGCTCCTAAAAAAGACACAATGTACTGCGGCGCGTACAGTGCGCGCCGCAGTACATTGTGTGAACATACCCTAAAAGTCAATAGATCTGCTCTTGTTCTCAGATTCCTGTGCCCTATAGCTGCTGTAAAGCATCTTTCTAAATGCTGTTAAAAGCAACTCAAGCAAGATGGCTGCCACCATAATCATGTACAGACAACCAGATAAAAAATCTACAGTCAGAAAACAAAATCGGCTAAGACAAGACGAATATATATCTGTATCTAGTTTTGATTTGTAAAACTTGGCAATAGATTAGTTTGGAGGAGTGTTGCATCCCTTCCATTGTGTATCAGATATAGCTCTGTCTGAACTTTTAGTTGTTGCTGTACCTGATATTACAGTATGTTACAGCTTTGTCCTATTCAATGTACAGGACTGAGCTGTCTTATGAGGTATAGCCAAAGTGAAGAACAATGAGTGCAATGGCTTCTTCAAAAGCTGTTCAGTGGTAGTGCTGAAAGTCAAACCTCCAGAGACCTGAGTATTCTAAGGACAGAGCATCAGTTCTGAAGTCATGGATAACTCCTTTAATATAGAAAGGAGTAGATTATAAAGAAATCTGCTTGGTCAATGAACTCTTTTATTTATTTTGGTGCTTTTCCATTAAAAGAGTAAAATGTTAGGGTATTTGTCATGCAGTCTTTGCTTTACTAGTGATTTAAGCAGAAATAAAGGCTTGGCCTTCCATAGTTCTAAATGAAATGCTAATCTTCGGAACACTAGCACATAATTTATGATTCCAATAATGACCTTATGAGTCATCAGCGTTTCACTGTTAACGGATGGTGTACTGTAAATGATCTCACTAATTTCTAGAGCAGTTAATTCCAACAAAACTTGGAATCTATTGTAAACCTGTTCTTATGTATCATTTATATGTAAAACTTACCTTGTACAAACCTCCAAAAGGAATTAAAATTAACACATTTTACTATTCTGTTTTTTTCACACTAGTGGGAAGAAATTAGTGGTGTCGATGAGAATTATAAACCTATTCGTACTTACCAAGTATGTAACGTCATGGAGCCCAATCAGAACAACTGGCTGCAGACCGGCTGGATCTTAAGACGTAATGGACAAAGGATCTTTATTGAGCTGAAGTTCACGCTAAGGGACTGTAACAGTATTCCTGGAGTAGTGGGGACATGCAAGGAGACATTTAATCTTTATTACATTGAATCTGATTATGATCTGGGGAAAAACATAAAGGAGAGCAAGTACGTTAAAATTGATACCATAGCAGCTGATGAGAGCTTCACCCAAGGGGATCTAGGAGAACGCAAGATGAAATTAAATACCGAAGTCAGAGAGATTGGACATCTTAACAAGAGAGGCTTCCATTTGGGATTTCAGGATGTAGGGGCCTGTGTTGCCCTAGTCTCTGTGCGCGTTTATTATAAAAAGTGCCTTTCCACAGTGCAGAACCTTGCAATCTTTCCGGACACAGTGGCAGAGGCCGCCTTTTCAACTCTAGTGGAAGTTAGGGGGACTTGCGTGAATAACTCTGAAATAGACTTGGATAATCCACCAAGGATGCATTGCAGTGCAGAGGGGGAATGGCTGGTCCCTATTGGAAAATGTACTTGTAGTGCTGGCTTTGAAGAAAAGGAAGGTAGCTGTACAGGTAAAACTCGGTTTACAGTCTCTATAGATTTGCTTGATTAATCCTTAATTGTGTTAAATGTGATTCTATTACCAGAGACAAATTGCAAGTGAATGTTAAACTTTGGTAGTTGATTTATAGTCTATAAAGTTAAATTAGATTGTAAAACTGATTATTTACTACAGAATACATCTGCTGTGTATAGCTGTGGTGATTAATAATCCTTTGTATCGTTATATCTACATTAACATCACTTAGATGCAGTTATGATAGGGCGTACAAACAGGGGCATTTTATTCTGTAGCATATTCATGTCTCGCTGCACACATGCCATGATAAATCTATTGTGCTTGGTAGCTAATTCTGGTATAACCATAGTCACATTATTACAAATAAACTGACAATGACTGCCTGATTATGTTGGACAATTAAAATGCATTTTGCTGGATGGAAAATGTTGTTAGCTCGAGCACCTACTGTTAAACTACCTCTTTCCTAATTGGTAGTTATGCCTTCCCTATCCATATTGTACTATTGATTTTCAGTAGTATAGCCTTATTTTGTAAAGTGCTGTATACTGTTCTCTCGAGACAATTCATTACTGTCTTTGGGAATATAGAAAAATGTGCCCCTTCTCATTGTGTCAGAAGTCAGAAGGTCTGATAGGTAAAGTGCTAATTGTGTCAAGTTAGCAGTAGAATGCTTCTCTTTTACTTAAAGGGGCTCTGCATCACCCCTTTCTCCTGTCCAGTCTGCCAGTAATGGAGAGATGCTGATGCCAGCTGGGTGAAACAACCATCCAATGCCCAGCAGGTATCGTTATGTTGCATATTAATTTTTTGTTTTGCTTGTTTTATTGAAGGATTCATATTAAAACATATAGTAAAATCAAATGTAGAAATCTGATAACAAAGAAACAAATTCTTCAACATATTATAGCACATATGTCTAGCCACAGAATATTAAAGGGGTTTTCTCGCTACAAAGATCATATCTCTGATGATGGGGACAGAAAAATTAGCAATATTGCAATTTGTTTGCATTTAGAATAGCAGATATAAGCTAAACTGTGTGTTCTACACCTAAAACTGGAGCAGGTGATTGCCCCCCCCCTTTTCTGTGATTGGCTGACTGATATGTCATTCAGCCTGTTGGTACATGCCCCCTGGATGGGACACACTCCCTGTGCTGTGATTGGCTGCCTGCACTCTGTACTTACTCCCCTCTGAGCTATGTAAATCAAAAGTGCCTCAGCTCTCTATGCAGGATGTATCTGTATAATAAAAGCTGTGTGAGCTTCTCTCTATTCATCTCCCATCCTCTGAAGGATCTGGGCAATTACTGAGTCTGTAGCTGCTAGATTCACTCGCCCCCCATATAACACAGTCTTAGATCCTGTGCTTCCCTCTCTACCTTCTGCCTGATAACGGAGGGGAGGTGGGGGGGGGGGGGGCAGCGTGCATTTCTCTCATTTGATTCATCAGTTCAGGCTTCATGTATAACTGATAACTGCTTACACCAATACAGGTGTTCTGGCTATAGCAATGCAGAGGTTCTGCTTACAAGGAGCTTGTGCAGCCTGGTAGGTGAGAGTTCTGCAGACATGAGAACATTGCTGGAGCTGTGCCATCCTCTCCTTTCCACTGCTCACAAAGAATGATGATGTCACCAGTCTTCAGTGAGGAGAGACATGCCTTCTGGGTGGAGAGACCTGCCCCTGGATTTGAAGCTGTAACAGAGATCAGCAGCTCAAGTCTGGGAAAGCCAGTAATGAGAAAACCCCTTTAATGTTAGTTTCAGAAAGGATACAACAATGACTATGAGAAGTTTCATTACCTTGAGTCAGTAGTCTCCATATTGAAACAAAAAACTCATCACCCATATTAAATGAGATTCATAAGAAACAGAATATAGTATATCTATAACCAGATATGTATAACAAAGTCACAAGATCACTCTAAACCAAATTTAACATTTTTTATTACAAAATAAAGAAATGCCATAGTCATCGGATCCAGTGGTCAATCATGATAAAGAAGTACAAGAATCTTAGCACATAAAGACATGTATAGCAGAGGTTAAAGCAGGTAGGGAGCATAAAGTTGGTGCTGACCCATACCACATACACCAGATTTTATCAAACTTATCAGGTCAGTTCCTATGGTTTCATTTACCACATTTTTCCACGTAGACAGTTTAGAGGAACCTTTATCCATCCATTTTTCAAACCAGAGATAGGGTTTCTCTAAGGAAAATTGTGCTATAATGGTGTTCGACCTACACTGTCCTATTAATTAGAATAGAACATGTCCATGAGACCTGCCAAATAATTGATAATTTCAAATGGTCTACCCAGTTTAGGGAAGAGAGAAGCACTGCACAACCCCTTTTATAGTTTATTGGATATGTTTTTTTCTGTAATACCTCATATCATATATTTCTGTAACCTGTTAGGATTTCATATTAAGCTAAAGTACTGACGGAAGATCATTTAAATCAGGTAGATACTTTTATAAAATGTCCAATGTGAATATCCATCTAGGAGTCACTTAAGGAAATGTTGGGAAATTGCTTAAATAGCAGGTTAGTAGTACAACTTACCGTAGGTTAAACCATTCCTTTTAACAGATACAAGTGCTGGGAAAAATCAGTTACCATATTGAGGCCAAGCAGAACAATCAGCTTTCAGTTTTGTTTTCCTTCTTCCTGTTTTCTCTGTAAAGCCAATCTCCAGTGAAAAGGTGTTATACCTCATGTTACTGCTTCAGTCAGTCCGCTGGCATGTGACATCATCACTGGAAAAGACTAGCGAACCAGACATGTTGCCCTGGGGGATGTCAATATAGTTATTTTTTTATATTAAACTTTGAAAAAAATCTTTTTTGCTTTTTTTTCTGTTCTTGTGAGTTTTGATCCAGAATCATGGGTAATCTGAAGCACAATCTGCAACTCTTGAGTTTTGTTGGGCAATCCACAAGAGATTCACAAGATTTTTGCAACATAAACTGGGCTGCTGGAGGTTTACAATCTGCAAAACAGGTACATCTATTTGCGGATTCTAGGTGGATTTTTTCCAAAGAATGTGAATGACATTTCTTAAAATCACATTCAATTTGCTCGTACTTTGGCAGTGTATCCACTTCATGAACATTTGTGACTGAGCTGCAAGGTGATTACAGAGTATAAGTCTGTGAACTGAATGCATAGCTTTTAAAACCATATTATTTTAAAATCCCATAATATCTAATATCTAATTCATTTCTTAACATATCTTTTTCAATTGGAGTTCTGTACATGGTTCATGAAGACGCAATTTTGGCCGCTTAAAACCACAACTGGAGAAAGCTTAATCAGTTATGGCATTGTCTTATTAAAGGGGTGTTCTCATTTCTTAACTATATATATATATATATATATATATATATATATATATATATATATATAGTTCTATATATACCACAGTATATATACACTCACCGGCCACTTTATTAGGTATACCATGCTAGTAACGGGTTGTTCCCCGTTTTGCCTTCAGTACTGCCTCAATTCTTCATGGCATAGATTCAACAAGGTGTTGCAACGATGCTCAATTGGTACCAAGGGGCCCAAAGAGTGCCAAGGAAATATTCCCCACACCATGACACCACCACCACCAGCCTGAACCGTTGATATAAGGCAGGATGGATCCATGCTTTCATGTTGTTGACGCCAAATTCTGACCCTACCATCCGAATGTCGCAGCAGAAATCGAGACTCCTCAGACCAGGCAACGTTTTTTCAAATCTTCTACTGTCCAATTTCGATGAGCTTGGGCAAATTGGAGCCTCAGTTTCCTGTTCTTAGCTGAAAGGAGTGGCAACCCGGTGTGGTCTTCTGCTGCTGTAGCCCATCTGCCTCAAAGTTCGCCGTACTGTGCGTTCAGAGATGCTCTTCTGCCTACCTTGGTTGTAACGGGTGGCTATTTGAGTCACTGTTGCCTTTCTATCAGCTCGAACCAGTCTGCCCAATTCTCCTTTGACCTCTGGCATCAACAAGGCATTTCTGCCCACAGGACTGCCGCTCACTGGATGTTTTTTCTTTTTCGGACCATTCTCTGTAAAACCCTAGAGATGGTTGTGCGTGAAATATCCAGGAGATCAGCAGTTTCTGAAATACTCAGACCAGCCCTTCTGGCACCAACAACCATGCCACGTTCAAAGGCACTCAAATCACCTTTCTTCCCCATACTGATGCTCGGTTTGAACTGCAGGAGATTGTCTTGACCATGTCTACATGCCTAAATGCACTGAGTTGCCGCCATGTGATTGGCTGATTAGAAATTAAGTGTTAACGAGCAGTTGGACAGGTGTACCTAATAAAGTGGCCGGTGAGTGTAGATAGATATATAGATAGATATAGATATATATACATATATATATATAAATATATATAGATATATATAGATATATCTATATATATATCTATATATATATATAGATAGATATATGTGTATATATATAATTATATTATAATATATATATATATATATATATATATACATATATAGTTGAGAAATTTGAAATTTTCCTTACAATTTAACATTTTTGGTAATAGCTATTTATTTTGGACTTAGCAGCTCTCACATAATTTCTCAGAAGTGGTTTTAAGGTACAGTTATTTATTAATATCTTGTATGAGAATGCAAATGGTATTTCAATAGTGATGCAATAGTAGCAAGTGATAGCAAATAAATTGACCTTCCTATTAGTAGCAATGTACATAGACGTTAGAATTTGGACTGTATATAATTGTGATTTTTCTAGTGTTACATTTAATTCATGTAAGCAATATAATATTTACTGATAATAATGTCTAGTGAAATACATGTAATACCTGCTGCTTTTATGTAATGAATAGAACTCTGAAAGTCTCTCAATCAGGTTTATGCTTATGGTCATTGATTATCAACTCAGTCCTGTTGTTAGTTGACTCTACCTCAGCTGCAATCAGATTTTCAGACAACCTCTGACAGGAATGTTTAACTATTATATGTTGACTTGTCTTTATAAACACGAGTGACTCATCCTGTTATGACCCTTTCTGGAAACTTTCAGAGCCTGACCAAGAGACTCAGGGTTTTTATCTGTTTCACAGTTACATGATTGGTCCTCATTTATAAAATGTTCTTTATTCTGTTAGTCAGTTGAACATAATAACCAATACGACTTCTATATTACATTAATCCTACACTCGAATAATGAATAACATCTGAGCTTTTTAATAGTATTAACTTTAATGTTAAGTTAATGGCTTTTAGTCCCAATTACACGGCATAAAAAGATCATGTTTTTATTTGTATGATTTTTGCTTTTTTGGGGGGTATTAGATGTAACATTATATTTATATATTGCACTTATTATTATTGTTATTATTATTATTATTATTAAGGGAATGTTCACAAGACGTAATTGTGGGGCATACAGTATGCCCCGCAATTACGCCAGGTGTTTGGGAGTCGCGTATTGTACGAGCGGCGAAATGAGGTGTACGAGAACTATGGATTAACGTAATTATGGGGCGCATTTCACTCGTATTAGAAATACGGGGAGATACGTGCCCCAAAATAAGCTGTGTGAACATACCATTATAATAATAATAATAATAATAATAATAATAATAATAATATTTCCTAGACAGCATAGGATAGCATTATGATTATCATTCTGAATGAACAAATACTCTGTTTACATTCACTGTAAAATTAAATTGTATTAATTTTTGTCTACAGTCTAATATAACAAACATTTGTTTTCTCATTAAACCCAGATATAGCAGAGCTGAATCTGTCAACATAGTATAGATAAAGCACATTTTTTGTGGTATCACAAGTGTAATATTTTAGGTCAATGAGTAATTGCATGTGAAATAAATCAAGTAAAAGTGCAATGTTATATTCAACTCTGCTATTTTGACAGTATTTATATGGCAGTATCTCATGGTCAATTCCTTTAGAAAGTTCCCAGCTTTGGTCATAACCCTACATCGTAAAACTAGCCAATGCTGCAATTGTAATTTTGGTTACCAGTTCTCACACAATGAGCTTAAATTAAATGAAAAAAAAAACTAAACATTTTCTTGTAAACAAAAATTGTCAATTTTTTTTCTACATTTCAAAATAAATGGTGTTATTATATGATCCAAACATAATGAAAAGTCTGTGTTCTTTTGTTAATATTAAAACTAAAACAAAAAAAACAGAAGAAATGAGAGAATTAATTTTCCCTGATTTGAGTCCTGACAGGCATTCTTACCTCTTGCTTGCCCTTAGCTGAATAAGGCCTTGATTTGAAGACCTAAGTATTCTTCTGCTTGAAAACCTTATTAGAAAGGCTCTAGTATTTATTCCACGCATCACTAACAACCAGACTGTCTCAAAGCGGAGTAAGCACTGGGCTGACAAAGAATGGGGAAAGCAATTTAACAGTCATAAGGCCATGTCCTCCCTTAGGTTAGCTGCATTACTAATCAGATTTTTCAAAAAGCAGTTTAGAAAGAGAACTTCTTTAACAATAAGGGTATATGGAAATTGTCAGCAATGAGCAACGAAGAAGTTGTACATTTTATACATAAACGTTAATATAGTATAATAAAAGACCAACTTGGGTATACTGGTTACAAATGAGATAAGTAGAAGCACCTAATATCAAGCCCTATAGAAATAGCAAATGCAATTTTAGGGAACATAAAGGGAAAGAAAATGGACAGGTTTAGGCATCAAACTGCAATAAGGATAGGGATGAAATGAAAAATTTTCAGGTGTGTGTATAAGAAACAGAAGGTTCCAACCCTGGCAAAATGGAAAAAATATATACATAGAGATATGTGTGTGTGTGTGTGTGTGTGTGTGTGTGTGTGTGTGTGTGTGTGTGTGTTTGTTGTGTATGTGTGTGTATGTGTGTGTGAAAGTTTCCTACATTTTTCTCAATGTACTAGAGGAGAGGTGTAATACTAATAGTATTAAAAGTAACTCAAATGGGTTTTCACATCATGCTGTTTCACAGAGCCACAGCCAGCTTCAGGCTCAAACTTACTGCTTCGGCTGTGGACAGGTCTACAGCAGTGATTGGCATATCAGCTTTGCTATTCCTAGATGAGCCTGTTAGTGCTGGAGGTTTAAAAACAGTAGAGCTGAAGACTACAGAGCTCTAAAGGGTTAAAGTTTATCAGTAAGTAATGGGATCAAGATTCGGCTTTAAAGAGGTTTTGCCACGACTGGGGAACATGTCCGCCACTCGCAGTACTGGCTGGAGAGCTGGCCGCACTTGCGCAATCACTCTTTATTCTATTCTATGGGATTTCCGAGTATAGCCAGTGCGTTCGTCTCTGCTTGGAACTCCCATAGAGCAGAATGGAGAGTCGTAAGCAAGCGTGAACAACTCTACAATCTGCACGGAGGGATTCTGGGGCCCGTTCCCAAGATAGGTGCGGGTCCTAGAGTTGGAAACTGCACCTAACAGACAATGATGGCATATCCTAACGATATGCTATCATTGTCTATGGTGGCAAAACCCCTTTAAGAAAACACACAACAGGGAGTAACGTCACCATCCAGCTGCTGCCAGAGCCTGCTAGAGCAGAAAGTGGTGGTCTGTATTCTACAGAAGTTGTGGACAAAAACAGAAGATAAGATCTTCTCTAACTTTGAACAGAGTCAAAGTCAAAATAGCAATGTATTTGGTAATAGTCTTAAAGTACCTTTGCTTATATGTTTAAAGTTAATCAATGAAGTGGGAATATACCTTTAACTTTATGTTGAAAAAAATATTAGCCAATATTGACCTAGGGTTATCTGTTTGTGGCCTTTTTCATGGTCAAAGAAATTTTGAACCTTTTGCTAGTTATATAACTATTTTGATCTAATTTTCCTTATCTTCCATGCAATACTGTAGCAGAAAGTTCATATTCTGTATTAATTAGTGGAATATACATGTGTATACCCAGTGAGTAACACTAATTACATCAGCATTACAGACCTTACACTTTAAAGGGGTTGTTCATTAGTTTAAAAATCACTTGTGCTGTTCAAAGGATCTTAACAATAGAAAGATTTACCTGTGAAATCTGCTCTATTCTAGCTCATTGCTGCTCCTGGTGATCCCTGTCGATGATATCATGTTCATCGGTCACATGCTGTAGCCAATCACTGACTTTAGCAGTCACTGCCTGAATAAACTACATATGGTCATTGAGGCCAATGATTGCCTGGCCTCAGCAGTGACGTGAGGCCAGGTAATTCGGTCAAAAAGGTAAGAAGTAGGAGTAACAATTGACATTATTTTTTAATCATTGTGTATTTTATTTTAAATTGTTGATCTATGTCTCTTTAAAAATAAAAGAAAAAGGAAACTATGCCATGGCAGGCATTGTTGAACAGAAAAGGTGTTAATCAGATGTTCTGAAATTATGAAATGTAATACATGCTACTGAAATATTTATATACAGTTTGCATAAGTTAATGTCAGTTTAATTAATGGAGTGTTGATGTATAATTAAAGTTATCAAAGATATTAAATTCTAGTAAGAAGTGATGATTAAAATGGAGACACTGTATTGATCAACAGCGATAATTAATATGGATGATTTTTAATTGATGTCTTGCAATTCCCAAGCAGTTTGTGTTGTTTTTGAAGTTGGGATTTCAATATTTTGTTATGTATACGTAAAAAACAAAGTCCAAATTATCCGCTTAGGCACCATATGTGATTAACCTGAGTACAATATTTTGCAAAGCAAATTGGTATATGCAAGGTAGATAGATTTTTAATGAGATAATCATTAAAGGGGTTTTATCATTTCATTAAATGGTCTTCAGAATAAGGGGACAGTGAAAACAAGCAACTTTGCAATTGGATGTCATTAGCAAAGCTGTCTTGTATTCACAGTATTCCTTATCTTGTGTTTTTGTTTACACTGATATCCAGTCCTGGTCGAATCCCTCCGGATCCCTCCTCCTTGCATTTCACTAGCTGAGAGCTCATTTACATTCTGTACAGCCCCCCGGTCGAATTCATGGAGCTGTGTCTCTCATTCAGAGTAAGGGACTGTCACATTTTCACTTTATACAGGCAGAAGAAACAGAATTACACTGAAGGGCTTACACAATCAGGAAATAGCACAATTTGTGTCGATCCCTGCCTGACTCAGAGTTAGGGGCCGTAGCATTTTCTCTCTCCACACCCAGCAGAAACAGACTGCAACAGATTCTACAATGAGAAAACATAACAGTTTTGTCCCGGTGCCTAACTCTCCTGCATAGAAGCGAGATCTGTGCCGTTCATAGAGCATCTCCAGAAGAGATCAGTTGCTCAGTCTAGATTGAATGCAGCCTGTGGTATGTCTACAGCTCTTACAAAATAAGACTGCAGGGAGAGACACAGTGACATGTGGACTCAGAGAGAGGGGGGGGAGGGGTCTCGGGAGCCAACAGGCACAGCGAAGGGGGGGATGATGTCACCCAGCTGGTGACATATCCATCTGTATAGATTTCATTATGTTGATGCATTTTGTTTTAAAATTTATATTAAAAAATAAAGTACAGCTTTCTATGTACACTGATCAGCCATAAAGGTAAAATTACATAGGTTCTGCTTGTTCCTCCAAAACAGCTCTGTGGTATTGGGCAAGATGCTAGCAGCAGAATCTTGAAGTCCAATAAATGATGAAGTGTCGGCTACATGGATTGGATGTTTTCCAATGTCACAGGTGCTCAGTCAGTTACAGATCTGGGAATTGTGTGAAGAGACTGGAACCCAAGTCAATATCTTAAACTCTTTTATGTTACTGAACCATTGCTAAACAATTGTTTGCAGTATCACAGGGCACAGTAAACTAATGAAGGAAGCTACTGCCTTTAGGAAATATCATTGCTGCCTCGGGGTGTACTAGGTCCGCAACAATGTTTGGGTAGAATTTAGGTGTCAAGAAATATCCACAGGAATATGAGGACCCAAGGTTTACCAAAAGAACATTGCCCAGATCATTACATTGCCTCCACCAGTTTGCCCTCTTCCCCTATGCCATCTGTTTCTTAGGTAAGCAATGCACACACACTGGGCCCTTCATATCATGTAATAAGAAAATCTGAGTTATAATACCAGGTCATTTTCTTCCCATTCTCCATGGTCCAATTGTGATCCTTACATGCCCATTATATGTGCTTTTGGCAGTTGTGGACAGGGCGAGTATGAGTACTCTAACCAGTCTGCAGCTATAAAGCCCCATATATAGCAAGATGTGATGCACCATGTGTTCTGACACCTCTCTATTATAGCCAGCTTACTTTTTGGCCAGCCAGCCTAATGTTTTGAGCAATTTGAGCTCTTTTGTGGGTCTTTGCCAAATGAGCTAGCCTTTGATTCACACACAGATTAATGAGCCTTAGGTGTACAATACAATGTGGACAGATCACCAGTTCCCTTTCCTTGGACCACTTTTTTTGGAGCTGTGTTAACCATTGTATACTCTGAACACCCCACAAGACCTACCATTTTGGCGATCCAATCATGTAGCCATCATAATTTCTATCCATTCAAGGTTAGTTAGCTATATACACATAATAATTTTTCTTGCTTTCAACATATCAACTGTATGAACTGACTGTTCACTTGTTGCCTAACCCCTTCAGGTTGCAGCCATTTTCTCAATTTAGTTGTTTTTTTTTTTCTCCCTGCCTTCTAAAAGCCATAACTTTTTCATTTTTCTGTCTACATAGCCATACCAATGCTTGTTTTTTTGTGGTACAAGATGTTTTTTTAATGGTCATTGACTACACCATATAATGGACTGGGAAACCCCCACCAAAGGACCTGCATCGTCTAAAGTTATAACAGCAGAGATTGGAGCCACCACCTGCCACGTATGGAGCAGGCTCATTGTGTAAGTCCATTCCATATATCCTTCACACTATTTGGACAGAAATCCAAATGCGTGAAGGGGTTAATGTATCCTACCCTTTGTCATTGTTCTGAGATATTAAACTTTACTATTGTACTTTTCCAGATAAGGGTTCATGCTCATGGAAAAGCCATGTGTATGGACCTTGTACTTTGCAAGACCCATAAACATCAGTGTAACTTCCAAGGTAGTAAACAGGAGAGTTGCTACTGAGCCCAGCAACTAAGGGGGTGAACCACTCTGAGGCAAGATGCAGTTAATAATTACTGTGAATGATGGACAAAAATAATAGGAATATGAATATAAATTACTTTAAGAGCACAAAAGAATGACACAGGGATGAAAGTGGAGATCAAGAGAATCATAAGCCTTTGAAATCTAGGTGGAATTGGATCAGTAACAATTTTTTGTATATGATAGCGTATTACACCTCTTCTCATAAGCAATCAGTATACAACAGTGTAGTGCCCCTGTGAAGCAACATATGTAAAAAAGAAACAGATATACAAGCACTGGCCCATATTATGGATGGTGCCCATAGCAGGCAATGAACACCATGTTGTGGATTTGTACAACATAGTTCACTATTTTAACCATATACATGAGTACTCAAGTATTTTTAATTTAGCAGCACTACAACTACCTTATCTTAATTTTTACACATCATATTTCAAAATTGGTCAGTTTGGAAGCTTCTTTAAAGTATAATAACATTGTTCATTTCAGAAACTTACTCACTCTTGCATTATTTTGTATCTTCAGGATATAATATACATGTACATGTAGGTAAACAAGGACAAATAATCATTTGGGGCCACATATATGAAAACTGTTCAGGTCTAAAATTTACTTTGTTTCCCATAGCAACCAATCAGAGCCCCTCTCATTTAATATAGTGCTCTGGAAAATTGAGAGGGGCCCTAGCATTGGTTTCTATGGGAAACAAAGTGAGTTTTAGACCTGAACAGTTTTCATACATGTGGCCCTTGGTAAGAGTAAAACTCACTTTGTTGTTCTTTATATACAAATGGGGTAAAACCAAGATCAAGGGCCTGAAAATCCAATAAAGCAGGTGTTCTCTTTAGGACAATGCCAAATTGGAGGAAAAAGAAGAGGAAGAATGCTTCTACATATTCCAGGTGATCTGACATATGAAATAGTGGACTGTAGTTATCTTTAAGCAAATATGATATACACTGGATATTAGATGATCTTGCAAAGAAAGTAAAAGGGGTTGTCTCGATGCAAAGATTGGCTTTCAACATGTAGAGACTAGTAATTGAAGAGTTTTTCCAAATATATTGCTTCATTTCTTTGGTTTTGTAGAGGAGATGAGATAGATTTTATCAGCTCTGACTGCACATAGGTTTCTCTAGGTTTCTGACCTGTTCTCCCATTCACTTTCTGCCCTGTCTTAACTAATAGCAGGAAGTGATGTCATCACAGGTCAGGCTGCCAGCAGCCTGAGAATAGAGTGTTACCTCAAACAAGTAGTCTCCTTTGTTTGTTTATTTTTAGCTCTGAAGCTCTCTGGACTTATAGTAACATCTCCTGCTCTCATGTCAGTGATATTAGAAGAGCTGTGAATGCCAAGCTGATATGCTAATCATTGCTATAGAACCACTCACAGCCTGGGGGCGCGCCCTGGCGCTTGAAGATGGCGGACGCGTGATAGAGGAGCTCCTCACCAGCGACAAGCTACCTCGGCTAAACTAAGCCCTTAGAGATCGTCTCTAGGCCTGCTTTTTCCCTCAGAGAGAGGTGAAGGATTCCGGACCCAACGGACCGGCCCCGGTCTCATAACGGACTCCTGCCCGCCGAGAATTTTCAGCGGTTACTCTCAGCCTGCAGCCGCGCAATCACGCGCCCTTACTTCAGCAGAGGACCGCCCGGCTCACTCCACACGCAGCCTGCTCCGGCTCACGATTTGCAATACGGTCCACGCGACCACACCGGCCTCTTACCTGTGCCTCCGGCGCTTTGATCAGCGACACTCCGGTGGTGAGTACTGTCGCTCTCTCCCCCGCACGCACAGCTTGCGGCCATCTCGCTTACCGACTGCAGCCGCGTTGCCAGGCGCCGTCACTCACATCTGAGGACTGCCCGGCGCTCTCTACATACAGCCCGCTCATACTCACGGACTTCAGCGCGGCCCACGTAATTACCTTGGCTTCTTACCTGTGCTTTGGGCGCTCCAGTCGGCGGCACTCCGGGGGTGAGTACGGTCACTATCTCCCCCGCACCTACAGCCGGCGGCCATTTCACCTCCTGACTACAGGCACGCTGCCACGCGCCATCACCCATAACGGAGGAAAGACCGGCGCTCTACACGCTCAGCTTGTTCCTACACACGGGCTTCAACGCAATCCAGTCCTCTTACTTGTGCCTCAGAAGCTCCTGCCAGCGTAAACCTGATAGCGAGCGCTACCACCTCCCTCCCTGTACAATCAGCCAGCAATCTTCTCACTCTGGAGAGGAGCAGAAGCACGCAGGCTTATCAATACATCACGGTGAGTCCCTGCCTGCACACTCGCTGACACACATTATAGCCTATAATAATCTGCGGACATTTTGGATATCCCACGACTGAACCGTCAGCCTTTATAAAACCGCGCAGCCTTGCTGGTGAGTCCGGACTCCTCGGTCCAACTGATTATCCGGGACACTTGCCTGTAACCTGAGCCCCCTCTATCCTGTTATCAGAGGCATCTCCCGTGCACACCTCAAATAGTCGTCGGCCACTCTGCCTATCGAAGACTACATCATCACAAATATTGAGCTGAAGTCAGAACAGATCACAGCTGTAATAATTACAATGGCCACACTGCAGCTTCCCTAAGACAGATCCCACCACACCTCTCCTTGAACCTGCTGTGAGACTCTAAGCTTGGGCTAAACGCATCCCCTCAGTTCTCCCATCTTGAGGATTCCAGTCCCACAGCAACACCTAGTTTGGGAGCAGATTGCTTGTCTTCAGTTATATTACTACTATTCAAGCAGCCCAAAAAAGATCCATATAACTCATTCTTCTTCAAACAATACCCGCCTTGGTAAGCCCAGACTCGCAAGATATTTTTACACTGAAATCGTGGACAACCTTTCTATAGATCTCCCCTACTTACCCATCTACAAACCAGCAACAGATCTTATACGATTACTTACAATTTAAGGGGGGAAGAGAAGGAAAAAAAAAAAAAAAAAAACCTTAATTAGCTCAATAATCCTTGTTTGCAAACCCTGCTGCACCAACCAAGCGATAAAACGGGTGGCACTTCCAAACGAGGCTAAACCAAGAGGCCAGCCAAGCTTACCGAATTCTTTCAGCAGCCTTCACAATCTAGGTCCTTGAGAGGAGACTTAGCTTGCCTCCTTCTTCGCCTACTCCCTCCCATGCTGAATCAATGGACTCTGAATTTCGAGACTGCCCTGGTAAATCCAACAACACAGAATCCACTCTTCGCCAACTGTTCTCCTCATTTAGAGAACACCTGCAGAATAATTTCAAGCAGATGATGAAAGACTTTAGGGGAGACATCCAATCTCTGGTCTCCAGGACAGACCATATCGAAACAAAAATGGCCGAATTCGCCACGTCTCACAACCATCTTATAGACTCACACTCGGCTCTAGAAGAAGAAGTTCAGAGACTTTCCTCTAAAGTTCTTGACTTGGAGGATAGATCTCGTAGATCCAATATTCGTATCAGAGGCATCCCTGAAACGGTTACCTCAGAAATGTTACTTCCCTTTCTTCATGATCTTATAGCAATAGTACTGCCTGAAACAACAACATTGGATCTTACAATAGATCATATACACAGGCTCCCAAAGCCCAAGCAAATTTCACCCTCGCTCCCGCGAGACGTTATAGCCAAGATCCACTTCTACCGAACCAAGGACAACCTGCTTCGAGCTCTTCGTAAAGGTGTCGACCTACCAGACAGATTTAAAGACCTCTCCATTTTCCCGGATCTCTCAGCCGAGACGATGCTCCGCCGTAAAGAATTTACCCCTTACACTAAGGTCCTCCGGGAACACAATATTCCCTATCACTGGGGCTTCCCTGTCAAGCTAATCCTCTCCAAGGACAACAATACCATTGTATGTACCTCCCCCAACATGCTACGTGACACTCTCCAGTCCTGGGGCCTCCTAACCACCCCGGCAAATACTCCCCTTCGTAAAGGCAAAGAAAAACCGAATATGATCTCACCTCTCTGGTCTGAAAAGAACAGCAGACGCCGGCAAGCTCCAGATGACTGATCATTGTTGAGACACTCTCTCACTCTCCTGTCGCTGGGAGAATTCTCCAGTTTGCTCGCTCTTGACGCCATGAACCCATCTAGCGGTCTACCCCTCTGGCACCATGCACGAGACTGTACCCCCTTACACATGTTCCCGGTTGATCGGGAATAGCCTTCTGTTCCAATTTTGTCTATGCTGTTCAGTTCATGAGAATTTTGTTCTAATTTGCACTAGTTGTGTTTATGTTGCTACCATGTCTACTTTCTATACCATTGATTGTATTAGAATTGCTTTCCTACTTGCTTTCTCAGTTAAGCTGCTGTGTGGTAAAACTAGACTTTTTTTATCGTGGTCATGGGGATAAAATTTCTTTCCATTAATGCCAACGGCCTCAACTCTCCCTTTAAGAGGTTAGATCGGGAGCAGACCTGTTATGCGTGCAAGAGACTCACCTGAAGTCAGATGATTCTTTCCGCTTAAGACATAAAAAGTTCCCCACCTCCTTTTTTGCCTGCTCAGATACTAAGACAGCGGGCGTAGCTGTATTTATTAAGGACACTGTGGCTTTCACCTTAACCTCGTCAGAAATTGACCCAAAAGGTCGTTACATCATTTTAAACTGCTCCCTTGACTCTGTTGCATGCACAGTAGTCGCTATATACGCTCCTAATCATCGCCAGCTATCCTTTATTTCCAAAACGGTAGCCAAGGCCAAAGACATAGCTAAGAGTCCACTAATTATGTGTGGAGACTTTAATGTTGTAGTGGACAATGTATCTGATAGATCCCGAGGCACCTTGGCTAAAACGCCAGATATGAAGTCCTTCCTGCTAGAAGAGGACCTCCATGACCCCTGGAGATACTCCCACACCTCAGAGGTTGAATATACTTATTTCTCAGCAGCTAAACTCTCACATTCCAGGATTGACTTCTTTCTGGTCGATAAAGCAGCTCTTATTAATGTAGAAACCTCGGAAATAGGCTATGCCACTTGGTCCGACCATGCGCCAATTTTCCTTACCCTTAAGAGCAACTTTTCCCATCCTCCTTTCTCTCCTTGGAGACTAAATAACTTCCTCTTAAAAATGCCACATGTAGTATCGACCATGCAGATCTCCTTAAAATAATTTTTTCATTTTAATTCTGAATCTGTTGTTAACCCACAAACTGTATGGTGTGCCCATAAGGCCTTCATGCGGGGGGTCTGTCTGAGGATTGCTGCACGGGAGAGGCGCAAAAGAGAGAAAGAGCTCAATGATACGCTAAACAGTATTAAAGCCCTGGATACCCAACTTAAAACTGCACCCGACCCACTACTAAAAACGAAACTTAATAAACTAAAAAACCAACTACGAGTAATACTTTTCCAAAAATATGAGTACCATCTCTCCAAGCTAAAAATGAACTTTTACCTACAAGGAGATCGCCCAGGGGAAATTGTTAGCGCGAAGGGTTAAAAAACTACAGGCCAAATCAAAGACGACATACACTCACCGGCCACTTTATTAGGTACACCTGTCCAACTGCTCGTTAACACTTAATTTCTAATCAGCCAATCACATGGCGGCAACTCAGTGCATTTAGGCATGTAGACATGGTCAAGACAATCTCCTGCAGTTCAAACCGAGCATCAGTATGGGGAAGAAAGGTGATTTGAGTGCCTTTGAACAGTGGCATGGTTGTTGGTGCCAGAAGGGCTGGTCTGAGTATTTCAGAAACTGCTGATCTCCTGGGATTTTCACGCACAACCATCTCTAGGGTTTACAGAGAATGGTCCGAAAAAGAAAAAACATCCAGTGAGCGGCAGTCCTGTGGGCAGAAATGCCTTGTTGATGCCAGAGGTCAAAGGAGAATGGGCAGACTGGTTCGAGCTGATAGAAAGGCAACAGTGACTCAAATAGCCACCCGTTACAACCAAGGTAGGCAGAAGAGCATCTCTGAACGCACAGTACGGCGAACTTTGAGGCAGATGGACTACAGCAGCAGAAGACCACACCGGGTGCCACTCCTTTCAGCTAAGAACAGGAAACTGAGCTCCAATTTGCCCAAGCTCATCGAAATTGGACAGTAGAAGATTTGGAAAAACGTTGCCTGGTCTGAGGAGTCTCGATTTCTGCTGCGACATTCTGATGGTAGGGTCAGAATTTGGCGTCAACAACATGAAAGCATGGATCCATCCTGCCTTGTATCAACGGTTCAGGCTGGTGATGGTGGTGTCATGGTGGGGAATATTTTCTTGGCACTCTTGGTACCAATTGAGCATCGTTGCAACACCTTGTTGAATCTATGCCACGAAGAATTGAGGCAGTTCTGAAGGCAAAAGGGGGTCCAACCCGTTACTAGCATGGTGTACCTAATAAAGTGGCCGGTGAGTGTATATCACTTGCCCCTCCAAAGGTAAA
Source organism: Phyllomedusa bahiana (assembly GCA_025379985.1). NCBI lineage: Eukaryota > Metazoa > Chordata > Amphibia > Anura > Hylidae > Phyllomedusa > Phyllomedusa bahiana. Next base: position 48,966 of record JAODAL010005258.1, read on the forward strand.
ATTTATGATCCCCAAAAAATGGCAAATGCCTTTGCCGACTATTACCAATCACTCTACAATCTTAAGGACGACCCCACCGTACCTTCTCCTTCTAGTGAAGATATAAACAATTTCCTAGATACTAATTCATTACCCACACTTTCATCCATGCAACTAGAAACTTTGAACACTCCGATCACAGATTCTGAAATCAGACAGACCATCTCCCAGTCCAAATTAAATAAATCCCCTGGCCCAGACGGCTTTACCAACGATTATTACAATTTCTTTACTGAAATTTTAACCCCTCATTTGGAAAAAACTTTTAACTCGATAATGCTCTCAGGTACACCCCTCCCTGAGCTTTTGTCAGCAACTATCTCCACCATCCCCAAGCCAGGTAAACCTTCGGACATTGTCTCCAGTTATAGGCCCATCTCACTTCTTAACAATGATATCAAACTGTTCTCCAAAATCCTAGCCCACAGATTGAATGCCATTCTTCCTCATCTGATTCACCCTGACCAAACAGGATTTGTTAAGGGGAGACAGACAAGAGATAGTACCAGAAGAGTTATTGATATCCTCCACATAATTTCTAAACAACGAAACCCCACAGTACTGCTCTCTCTTGATGGAGAGAAAGCTTTTGACAGAATTAACTGGAAATATTTAAAAGCAGTTCTAGCCAAGTTCGGTTTTAAAGGACCCTTCATGACGGCAGTCTTAGATTTATATACTTCCCCATCTGCCAATGTTCTCACCTCAGGATTTCTCTCCAGAACCTTTACAATTACTAATGGAACCCGCCAAGGTTGCCCCCTTTCTCCTCTCATATATGATTTATGTGTTGAACCCCTAGCGATGCAAATTAGGAACTCTCCCTTAATTTCAGGAATTCCCATTAACTCTATAGAGCATAAAGTCAACCTATATGCGGACGATATACTGATCCTTTGCCAAAATCCAGAAACTTCAATCCCTAACCTCCTAGAGTTACTCCGCCAATACTCATTAGTGTCCTATTATAAGCTTAATGCAACTAAGTCTACAGCCTTACCTCTCCACTGCCTCCCCGCCTTGCTTATCCAACTGTCGAAGTACAAATTTATCTGGTCCACTTCATCTGTACCCTATTTGGGGGTCCAAATCTTCCCAGATTTTAACAAAACGCTAGATATTAACCTTTCCAAGCTCACCTCGGAAATCTCAGAAGAAATTAACCGTCTCAGTCAATTCCCTCTATCTTGGATGGCAAGAATCCAGGTGACCAAGATGCTACTTCTTCCAAAATAACTATATTTGATTAGGGCAATCCCCTTATTATTTTCTCAAGCAGCATTAGCTAAACTCCAACAACTACTACTACACTTCATTTGGGCCCGTAAAAAACCAAGAGTTAGAAGAGACCACCTTTACACCCCTCTAATAGCTGGGGGCCTTTCAGTACCCAATCTTCTCTGGTATAATGTGGCAGCCGTTCTTGAACCTCTTAACATTCTTTGGAACGCCCCAGAGTCCCACTGCTGGGCACAGTGGAGGACAGTTCAATCCCCCACACCTCCCTCAAAAATACTTTCATAGCTTCACTATGGGGTTCTACTCTCCCTATATTTGAACTCCCCACCCTTAACCACCTAGCTACTACATGGAACAAATTTGTGGTAAACCAACATAGGCTCCAGATAAAAAAACATTCCTGCTCCATAAATGTTTTATTGGCAGAGTCTCCTCACCTTCCCCTCACCCAATGGCGGCATAAGGGCATCCTCACACTAGGAGACCTTTATATTGATGGCACTCTTAAATCCTTTGAGGAGCTAAAAACACAGTTCCTCCTACCTAATAACCACTTTTATGCATATCTTCAGATTCGACACTCCTTGTCAAAATGGAAAAACGTCGAGACTTGCTCTACCCCTTCCACATTTCAAAGCTTCCTTACACAAAAAAGGGGCTTTGAAAGAGGCCTATCCCTGCTTTATTCCTCTCTGCTAACTCAAGGAGAACCCAATAAGCCTGATTTCACAACCAAATGGGAATCGGAGTTAGGTAAGAAGTTTTCATGGGACAAATGGGAAGCTGCAGCCAATATTTCTAGGAAATTTTCTAGATGTGTTAACAACATAGAAATTATGCGGAAAATGCACTTACGGTGGTATTTTACCCCTTCCAGACTGACCCATATGTTCTCGGATCACTCTGACCATTGTTGGAGACTGTGCGGTTCTCGAGGTACCCTGCTGCATATGTGGTGGAGTTGCCCTCTTGTTAACAAGTTATGGAGGGAGGTAGAGGAATTATTATCTGAACTGTTCCAAATATCTATTATCCTCACGCCTGAAATGGCAGTCCTAGATCTCACACTTGACTCTTTCCCAACATTAGACCACACGGTTCTCTTCCATGTCTTAATATCTGCCAGTAATAGCCTCAAATTGGAAGGGCTCCTCCCCCTTACACATAGAGGAGGTTGTTGCCAGAGTCAACAATCAATATCACACGGAAACTTGCCTGGCAATATCACCTCACCTTCTACCCAAAATACGACCCAGATGGTCCTACTGGTCCTCATCCAGATTTGCCATGTTATAAATTAATAGGTAGCACTAAAGGTTAACTCTCCTATTACCCTCCACACTTGTCTCCATACTTCCATTTGGTGTAACTTCCTGTTGCTTTCTAAGGTGACCCTAATATCTCAATGACCTTTAACAACCGCAGCTTCTCTTGAATTTATTTCTTACTCACTTTCACATACGGATACATAGTGCGTTATTGTAGACGGTAGCACTGTTATTTGCTTCTTCTTTTTTCCTCTCTTTTTTTCTTTATAAATTTGGGACGTACAGTTTGCCTCCTTTATGTATTGGTTAAGTAATGTTCTTCCATCTGACAGTGCGACATCTTTGTATAAATATCCATTTATTATGCATCAGTTGTTAAAACACAATTTCTCTTTCTGTATTTGTGACAGATGTTGCTTGAAAATCTCTTTTGATATCAATGTTTTGACTCATGTTTTATGCATGGAGTAAGGCTGTCTCGTCCGAACTCCTTTGTTGTTTCCTTCTGACTTGAAAATTTACAATAAAATTCCTATGGTTAAAAAAAAAGAACCACTCACAGCCTGACCAGAAAAAGATGGGATGCCTGATCTAAAACTACTTTTGGCTCAGTGAACCAGCATGATGAGACAACCCCTTTAAGAGCCAAATTCAAAAAATTATGCAGGAAGCATATGTTTAAACAATATGGAAAATATACGGGGATTTAGATTTTAAAAACTATCAAAAACCGTCTGCAAAACTATCCCCATAGACCTTAATTGAAAATCTGCGTTGTAGCTCATGTGACTGAGGTCGGATTTGAAAACCGCAGTTTTTACAAAATACTTAAAACATGCTCACTCTTTTGCCTTATTTCACTCAGAAAATGTTGTAAAATTTACTATTAGAGCCACATGTATGAAAACTGTCTAGGTCTAAAACTCTCTTTGTTGCCCATAGCAACCAATCAGAGTGCCCCCTTTAATTTTTATAATTAAAAAATTAAAAGGGCGCTCTGATAGCTTGCTATTTGCAACAAAGTGATTTTTAGACCTAGACAGTTTTCATATATGTGGCCCTTAAAGTCAATGGGATTGCATGATAAATGACCATAAAGCTTTGTGAGCGTTTTTGGCCGCAAATTTGGCCAAAAACTAAAACATGCCCTATGATGCAAAAATGATTGAAAACCAAATCTGTAACTGTGTTACAATTCAACAGAAATATGCAACAAAAACACGACAAAGAACAAAAACCTTGTTAAAAATCCTAGGACTCTTGTGTAAACTATTGTTCAAATACTTGTTGGATGATGCAATTTTATGATTCAGGATCCGAGGAGTATTTGGTCCTTTGTTGTGTGGATGTTCCCCATAGCTTCAATGGGCTCTAGATGAAAGATGTGGCATATATTCCAGTGAATGTTATCCACCAAGTTCTTGGGCTTCAATCCTTAGAAAAAATGTTGCCCCTTTTAGTTATCCCCCACTAATATTTGTCACAATGAATGATTTTGGGCTTCAAATAAAATGTAGTAGGAGACAAAGTGGACAAAGTATTTTGCTCAACAAGATATTATCCAAATGAGAAAATATATGGAAAATGTTATTGAATTTGATGGTAACCAATGACCCATTATTCTCATGAAAAATAAAAAATGATCTTCATACATAGTTGGTAAAAGCAGAAACCAAGAATTAATTCATGCCATTTTCCTTTTACGCCTTCTAGTTACATTACGTCGATGCTGTGGAACCATTCTTCTGAAACACAATGAAATGTACAGTTATCAGACAGTCATTTTTCATGATTTATGTATGACATGATTGAAATTAATTGTAAAATGAAAATGGAATACACTTTTTATTATCCTGTCCATTGCACAGAAAATAATAAACCTGTGCCCATTTATAGTGGTTTTCCTTTCTTAAACCCCCCTTTCCTTCAGTACATCCAAATAACCCTAAAGGCCATATAGGAAGCAATGACGAGTGGCTGAGAAAGGCACATTCAGGTAATTTTGTGATTCAAAGTAAGGAATATTTCTTCTGAGTGTTGCTAAAAAAAATAGAGTGAGGGTGGAAAGTCATCAAAATCAAGTACGATGCCATGCTACAGGCAAAAAAAACACTTCAAGGTCACCATCAAACATCATCTCGTATGATTAGAGAGGGTAGAATTTATTCAAGTTTTTTCAAGATTTGAATTGAGTAAGAGTAATTCACATTTTAAGAGTCATTACAATTTTTTTTAAGACTCATCCATCCTTTCTTATAATATAACTGGTAGACTGCACAGACGAGTATAAGGCTGGTGGTAAAGACAATTACTTTATAATCATGACACTGAGAGAATTTCTGTAGACCGGTTTGTAACCCTCTTGACCTTCAACAAGTTTCGTTGTTTCTCTTGACTAGGCAAGGAAATTGTCCCTGAAAATTCTGTGTAAAGCAAGAAAGTTATATTCTCAGAAACCAATAGTATAAATCAGATTTTTATTTCTCTTTGCTGAACATTGTGGAGGCTATGTTATGTTCTTACTGGAATCCACCTGAAGTTTGTACAATCAAAATGTTCCAAACATGAGCTATATATATATGAAATTATGTATGTAGTAATAGTGAATTTAAAACTAAAATGTCATTCTACAGTAAGTTAAAAAAATAGGTTGCCTTTTGTGCTGGATATTAGTGCAGTAAACCAAGTTCTCCAAAAAAGCCCCATACCACCAATCTGGGTTCTAACCAGATGACTCTGCAGATAGTGACTAGTCATACATTCCCCTTGAAGCAGTAAGAATAGAGTATTGTATGCTGGTCATTCAAATGATTGACTGAGCATGTAATACTTGGATGCAGGGGCTAAGGTAACATTGGTGCAACTTGTGCAGGGACCCAGTTGGTAAAATGGCCAACTGGGTAAGATTGGTAAGATTATCACTTTAAATGAGCTTTCTGTTGTCTATTAAACTTCATGTTACTAACAGAGCTCACAAATTTATGTCTAACAATAACTGATGGCTTGTTAGGAAGACAAAGGGATGCTCAATGGTAACATATTGGTTTAAAAAGGGGCCCATGTAGTTGCTATTTCCATACAGGGGCCCTTTAATGTTCACCTCTCTTTATTAATGGCTGTGTGCTTTGGCTAAAATAAGTGGCTGATCTCCTTCCATAATGTCCATGTGTCCTAAAAGATTGTATCTTTCCTGGCAAGATAGCTAAGTAAAAAAACAAAACAAAAACATAATTCAATTAAAAATGAGAACTCTAAACTAGTGTTGATAAATAGCATATTATTGGAAAAGTATTATATGCGCCTATCGAGGCTCATTGCACACGGAGGTGCATAACTTATCATTAAAAGAATTTGTAATTCTTCCAACACATATAACCTTATCTTGATTTGTTATGCGCCTCCGTGTGCAATGCGCCTCGTTATGCGCATTAATACACTTCCAATGATAAGCTATGTGCCGCGATTTGCGCTAATTGCAGCACAAAGCATATCATTGGTAGAGTATGTAATGCAACTATCGAGGCGCATAACATATCATTACAAATTAATATGTGATAGGCGCTTACATAAACTTGTAATGATTCATTATGCGCCTCCGTGTGCAATGCGCCTCAATAGGCGCATTATATACACTACCATGAAATTCTATGTGCTGTGATTAGCGCAAATCGAGGCACATAGCATATCAATGGAAGTGTATGTAATGCGCCTGTCGAGGCATATCGCACATGGAGGCGCATAACATACAGTATCCTTACAAGTTTTTGTATGATAGGTGCATTACATAAACTTGTAATGATATGGTATGCGCCTCCATGCACAATGCGCCTCGATAGGAGCATTACATACACTTCCAATGATATGCTATGTGTTATGGAGGCGCACAGCGTATAATTTTTAGGCTCATTTCAATTTGTTGTGCCCGTCGTATTATGCGCCTAGATTTGGTGTACTGTTATGGATAGTAATTACGCTTCTCCTCACATGTATAGGTATAAAAATTAACCCGAATATCTTCTCCCATTGACTTTAATGGGGTTCAAAGTTCGGGTTCCAGTTCGACTCGAACTTTGAACCAAACTTGTCAAAGTTCGAGGTTCGAGTCGAACTCGAAATTTGTAGGGCCCGCTCTACTCTAAACTAATCTCTCTTTACCAACTGTTTAGGAAGTTTCCCATAAACTGGGGTTTAAGCAAACGTCACTCATAAAATGGGTGTTCCATGTTTTTTCAGGGGCATTAGTGGGTGGGTCAGAGGCATTAGTAGGGGCCCACTAAAATCTCCCTGATTCAGAAGTTAAAAGGTTGGCAAGTTTGATGTAACGGAAAATAAGCTAGATGAACTACACATGCAATTCATTTATGAAGACTAGGCACTAAATAGTCTTAGTAGCATTAAATGGTGTAGTTGATATTTGGTGATGGCCATTATCAGACCATCTGTAATTACCCATCCTGTTTGGAAAGTGTAAACTAAAACAACTGGTGGAGATTATGGAGATTTTTTTTTTAAATGTCTGTCTAGATTAGATGGTTAGGTACAGCAATTGCATTGCCCTAATTATCTTACATTGATAGTACATTAATTATAGAATGCAATAACACAATGCTCATTCTTGACTGTTAAAATTAATTTGATATAATTGGTACTTAGTAAACTCATTCTTAAGGGTACTTATTGGAAATTGGGAAATGTAAAAAATTATTTGGTCATCTTCCAACTGCAGTGGTTTCCCAGCATAGCGTAAACCCTGAAGTAAACCTGATAAAAAACTTAAAGTTTTTTTAGTCCACAAGTTCTTTAAAGAGGAAACAAGTCTTCCTCTTTAAAGAGCTTGTGCTCTATTTTAGTCAGTAAACATTTCAAGTCTAAAGAAAAAACACTAACATAGAAGTTATTTTGTCAGAGACAAATCCTTTCTAAATAAGTGGTCATGGAGCAATCAGCCTCAATTCCCATTCTCTGCATCCCTAGCAATCAGCTGATGTTCTTGTGGTTGCTGCAGGGAAACTGTGCAAAGCAGGGGTACTCTCTCTAGGAAGTCCACTTGCTCTAATAGGGCATATGGGTTGCAGTTGTCTTTGCAAGACAGCTCCTTTTAAATCTATTTTTATAAAAGTAGGGCATATGGACTGGGGTTGTCGTCAGAAGACAACTCCCTTTAAATCAGGGGTGGGACAAACCATCAGTGAATTAGGTGGTCTCTTAAAATGCCGTTTAGAGGATGGATGGGATTTATGGACTTTTATTTACCAGTGTTTCCCTGTCTAAAATAAGGGATTGGTAATCAGGAGCCTTCAGTTCTTGAATAACAGTAACAATCTGAATGCAGATTGAGTTTTCTGCAGTTCTTTGATATTTGCTTGTGAAAAATTCCATCTCTTGCAACAGTTTATGTTTAAAAACTTGTGGCCAGTAGTCTGTTTTTTACTTCTCACACTGGCATTTACAGATTTCTGGTTTTTTTTTACCAGATAATAAATGGTAAATTTTGCTGGTAGCTTTCAACCTTCAAACTGCTCAGTAAATTTTCTATGGCATGCCTTTATTGACTTTGTTTTCTAGTACATCTGGACAACAGGGGAGACATGTATGATCGGGTTTTTCACCCTTCTTTTGAGTAAAATGCGCCTAAGTGAGCCGGCTATGATGTCTAATGAACGTGTTAAGTGCATTGTTCGTAAGACAACACTTTTTAATGCTCCTAATATGAGGAGAGGTTTTGGGGGGTGTCGCACTACACTCAAACTATTAGACACATAGGGATGTGGTTTGGCAAAACTAAGCGCATTACTTCTCGAACAGGCAGACTTATCTCAGTGTGGCCTGCCTGAGCCCGAGGAGTCAAAGTGGAGATAGATTTGCTGTTAGGGAGAAAAGTGTCCAATATTTCTCAACTTACACCAGTACAATAACAAAAAGTAATTTCTGATAATTATCAAACTATATAAAATTACATTATTTAAATTCAACAAAAAATGTCATCATATAAAATGAATGTCCAAAAATATAGCAATATCTCCTATAAAATATATTTAAAATTAATAGAATCTAAAACTAATTTTACATTAAAAAACCCACTGATTATGTTGTTCAGATTTTAATATTTAAAATTTTTACTACATTAAATTTGGAATGTATTTTTACTGCTCTCACCCTTTATTCTGCATACAGCAAGAGCCAGCACAGCACAGGTCTTGCTGGGACAGTGGTCCTCCAAGCAGGATCAGTACCATAGTTTCTATTCGCTGACATGCTATTCTAATGACTTTTCTTTTATTTCTAGCCTATCTATAGCCTGTCTACATGTTATACCTATAAGTTCCGTAATGCGCCTAACACATAGGCAAGGTGCGATGAAGTTTAGACTCCATTTATAATCGCACAAAAAACACTTTCATACATTCAGGTGCATTATACACTGAAAAATAGATGAGAAAATAAACTTTGATGCACCTAGTTCCATACATGTCTCGCCAAATGTGTTATTTTACTGTATACTAGTTTATATAAGATGGTAACACAGACAAGATGAATGTGGAGAACACAGTACACAACACTACTTTCAGAAGCAGTAACACCTAATGACTAGGGCAGTGAACAGCTAGCTTTTACTTCATGTATTCATGAAGGCTAATTGTTGACGCTACTAACACTTGCTAGAATTTCCTCATGTTTCTCATAGACCAAGATATGTCATTTTCTTTTTCCTTTAGTTAATTAGAAATTGCTTCTAGGTACACAGTAGTGCCAGTAGTTTTGCTAACTGTATACCTGATTTCCCACTACTTTCACTGGGTCATGTGACCTTCACTCTGAGCTGCTGAAACACACACCATGGTTGTATGACCTGGAAGTGAATCTCTCTATGCATTCGTCTTTTGGCGTCGCTGCAGACTATGGGGTTTGCGGCGACCGGCGCCGCAACTGCGCTAGTATCGGGGCTGTACTACACAGCCCTGATCCCAGAGCATCTCCTGCGAGCACAGGGGAGCGGTGGAAACCTCCGCAACCCGGTGCTTTAACCTTTTGATTGCGGCGGTGCGTTACTGCAGCACAAACAAAGTGTTTCCCCTGCTCTGTTGGGTGATCAGAACACCCGGTGACCAAACAGAGCCTGAGGAACGGCTGCACAGTCAGCTCTGGGGACCTAGAGTAGCCCCAGAGCTGTCTGTGTAACAAGCCAGTGACCACACTCTCTGGGTGCTGTCCTGATCACTGCCTGTGTCAGACTGACAGATTATAATGTATTAGCATTTATGAATATGCTAATACATTACTAAGTGTTTTAAAAAAAATATAAAAAAGTTCTCCCTTCATGGGATTAAAAAAAAAGTAAAAAAACATAAAAAGTGTAAAAAAAAGAAATTATAAAATAAAAATAAATATTTAATAAAAAATAATTGTGCATACATTACACACAAAAAAAAACTACACATATTAAGTATCCACGCGACCATAACAACCTGTAGAATTAGTCTAACAGTCGAATTATTAGGTAGGAAATGTGAATGGTGTAAAAAAAATAATAATTAAATATTTTTTTAAAAATTCAGCAATTATTTATAAGTCAACTTAAACTATTCCCCCATAAAGTACAACTTGTCTCGAATAAAATGAGACCTCACACAACTGCGTCATTGAAAAAATAAAAAAGTTACAACTGTTGAAACGCAAGGAAGCAAAAACTAAAAAAATGTTCTGGTCATTAACTACTTTTCAGGCCTGGGGCTTAAGGCGTTAAAGTTAATAAGAAAACTTTTGGGACCAATAGTGTGTGGAACAAAAAAACTGGTAAGGCTCACCACGTTAATCCATTCAAAAAGCTACAGCTGAACACCGTGTTGAAGTATATGGATGCTGTCATCCAACAGCGAACAATGCCCAGCTCTTCTTAAAAAGTTGCAAAAAAAATTGGCATACAAGAGCCATGAAATATACTATGGGAGAACACTGCCTCATAGTATCTTTTATGGATCTTGTATCCATTTTTTATGGAGTTACAATAAAGTTTGAAAATGTGCAAGAATAGCTGGACTTTTAGTTAATATTTGGAGCAAGTGAAACACCCTGTAAGGATTAGGGTATGTTCTCACAGCGTAATGTTCGTCCGTACATCGGCGCGTAATTGTGCTTCAATGCGCCCAAAGTACGGGTCGACATTATGGTAATTCATAGCTCTCATTGAGCGCTATGATAACCTGCTCTTTCCCCCAGTGGAGAACGAATGTCAGTGAGAGCTTCAGCACAGTACGCACTGCTACATGCCCGACATATTGCCATGTGAACATACCATTATGAATTTTTATTTACGGTACACTTCTCTAGTGCCTACTTTTTCAAAACAGCACAAGAATGGCCAGGGTGGTGGAATAGAAGTTATACTTACCTACCAGTCCCCTGCTGATGTCACTCCAGGTGCCCTGGAGTATGAGTCTCTCTTGTATGTCAGAACAAGAACCCAAAGTGAAGAGGAACAGACTCTGGGGAGATCTGGAGTGGCGGGGGACAGATAAGTATAACTTTGTTTTTCTTTCTTTTTACCATCCTGGCCCCATTTCAAATAAAATTTCTTCCACTGGACAACCCCTTTAAATAATCAGATATACCAATTAAAGAAAGAAAACTATGCTATCATTTTACATCATAAACACTCTTCCCCCAGGTCCTCAGGTAAATAAATCAAACTTGCCACTTAGAATTGTTTTTAAAAATTAAGTTATTATAAAAAATATTCTTGGGCTATGTCTACACGCCATAGCTTTGCTGTCGCATGCAGTATCTTGAGTCCAACGGAAATCCGACAGTATTCTGTGCTGCATAAATAGCAATGAAATATTTGTGCTGTAGTCTATACAGCATGGATATTTTACCGTTGGGTTAAAATCCGGCGGAATATGCAACATGTTGTGTATTCCGCCGGATTCTGTTCGGATTTGCAATGTGATCCCGTACATTGAATGTACAGGGAAGATAGCAAATCCAAAAAACAACTGCGGCTTTTGCGCAAATCTGTGCCAAAAAACGTGGTCCTGCAATTTTCAAAGTGCCGGTGGATTTTTGACGGCATTTTGACACTTGCCGTGTAGACTTAGCCTTAGAGTCATAACTTATTTTTCTGGGGATTTAGTGGTGTGATGACTTTTTAATGTGGGTTAAATGGACATTTTCTTTGGTATTATTATGGGGTACATAAGAGTTTTTGATCACTTTTTATTCTGTATTTTTTGTGTGAGGATAGAGGAACAAAAAATGTAATTGTGACATGGATTTCTATTTAATTTTACAGTGTTTACTTTATAGATTAACTAAAATGACAATTTTATGATTAGAGAGTTATGATTGTGCCGATACCTACCTATGTGTAAGTTTTTTTATGAAATTATTTTTTTTAGCAGAAACAGAACCTATGTATTGAATTTATAAATTCAATACATAGCAATACATTACTATATGTTTTATGCCTTTGACAAGCAACCTATAAGAGGTTGTGGCATGGTAGACACAGAGGCCATTATTTGGCCTCCAGCTGCCATGATAACCATCGACACCCATGGTTTGGGATACCAATTGTTAGATATAGTAGGCCCTTTCCCTCTGTCAGTCACCTAGATGCCACAGATGCAAAAGACCACAGCATGTAAGAGATGAAACAATCAGTATTGGAGCTAGCTCTGATCCTGGATGTTGCATCGGAAGCCTTACTGTACATAATAGCGGGTTTCCAATGCAGTTTGCATAGGCACAACTTGTAATCGTCACAGCGCAAGCACCTATACTGTGTACACATCAACTCTGATCTATGTGTGCAGCTCAGGGGCCTAGATACAAGTGCAATCGCAGCATCCCCTGTAGCTACACCATTGCCTGTTAATGGCAATAAGTTACTTTCATTAAGTAACAAGTCTGCTATATAAGTCTGTTCGGTGTAAGGCATATGCTGCTGCTTTTTTAATCTACGTAGAAGAATATAGATAGATAGATAGATAGATAGATAGATAGATAGATAGATAGATAAGTATCTATTATTTTATTTATTATATATATATTGTTCCATATGTTCTATTATTATTCTATATATTTATATCGATCTATCTATCTATCTATCTATCTATCTATCTATCTATCTATCTATCTATCTATCTATCTATTCTAGTATTCATCTTTTACATGTTTACATCATTGTGATAACTAACTAGCATAATAGCAATTGCCATTTGCTCCCAAACTAAAGCCATATGCTTTTCCTGCTTATACAGAGAATCGATTGAACATGCTAAATTTTACTGCATAACTCAGATTAAAAAAAAACTAAATTCAGTTAGCTCTGACACTGGTGTACGCTAGTGTTACTAATGTGATAACAACATGCGTTCTGTTAAATTGAATAGCACATGCTGATCAATAGCTGACACTGCCAGGCATAAGAAATTGTTCTTCAACTTAAATTGCTAAAAGTCTTTGTCTTCTGCTACTAAATCAATTATTTTATCACATGTATTGCATTTCAATTCAATCCAGATCTGATTAGATCTTATAAATGGACATCGATAGGTTTTATTATGTGTAATATATATCCAGTCATAAAAACAATAGTAGTTGCGCACTAAAAGGTATTAGAAAATATTTCTTAGTACACTATTCACGCTTCAGTTTAAATTGTCATTAGCTATTTCGTTTGCAAAGAAAAGAAAATATAGGAATCTTGGAATCTATCTTCATTAATTTTTTTTTAATTTGGGGACAAATATTTTAGAATTTCTGTAAATCCTTGTTGCGCCAACTAAGTGTCCATCAGGGCTTTAAAAATGGATACAAATAGGTAAGTTAAATGTCATGTTAATTATTCATTCAACAGCCATCCTGAAATTGCTCACAGTTTTCAGATATCAGCGAACTTTTTCTAAATCTCAGAGGTAAATATTCAGCTGGTAGTGGAGTGGAAGAGACACGCTGTCTAAATACATAAGATTTTGATTAGCCAGAATTAAGCAGATCAGTTGTTCATGGGATCATTCATTTTAACAATCACACCAGCAACACACAGTAAATCAAAAAGAAAAAGCGGTTTAATATGGAGTGGCAAATAATGGACCAAATCTAACCAATCACACCATACCTTTTGTCAACCATGGCCAAAAAAATCCTATATGACAGATCACATTTATTTATTAATATCACATTTTATTTATAAAAAGCAGGGCTGTGGAGTCGGCAAGCCAAAGCCCCGACTCCGACTCCTCAATTTCCCAAACCTGCGACTCCGCCTCCCGACTCCGACTCCTGACTCCTACTCCTAACTCAGAATCCTGACTCCCTCATACATGGCACATGTTTAAGTGATAACTTTACTGTAAAATGGTAAAATCTGGCTGTTTATCACCTTTTGATACAATAATCAAGCTATTTAGGTAGAACAGACACTGACAAGCAAAAGGGTAACAATGTTTTGATATTTTGAACACTTGTGGGTAGAGTTGAAAAAAAAGCTGTATTTGTATCCAAGTCCAGTCTGCACCAACATTGGAAATGCATAGAAGAGACCTGGGATCAGATTTTGGTCAAGATATGCTTGAATCTGATCCAGAGCCCAGAAGGATTCAGGCAGTATTGAAAACCAAAGGTGGATTTCCCAAATACTAACAAAATAATACAAATTAACATTTTGATTTTTAGGAGCAAAACAGTAACAATGCATTTACAGGAAAGAATCTGCAGAACTAAGCAGATGTTAAATACTTACAAGTCAAATTTATGTATAAGATAGGTAAGATGACTGTATATCAAAAATTACAGTAGTCTCATGTACAAAGCTGTAGTGGAGGGTGAGATATGGAGCCTGAAAGTCACAAGTTCAAAACATTGTTACCCTTTTGCTTGTCAGTGTAAAATATATTTATTGGATATAACCTTAGAACACAAAATAATTGTAAATATGAAAAGCACTGCAGGAACATTTGTGGAGTCTCTAAATTTGTTCTGAGAAATAGCATCGCCTCCATCAGATCCTGCATACATTACCTCACATCTGATCTCGTTATTTCCAGGCTAGAGAATGGCCTCTCTACACTAACTTGAGTTGGGGGCAAAGCGGTGACCACATGGGCAACATCTCTAACAATCTCAGGGTATAAAGGAATTGCCTCAGCCACAGTCAGTTTTGATGGATAGTTGAACTCTTCTACTTCTTTGAAAGAAGGTGAAAAATTTTGCTGAAATCTCTTTGCCATGGGAGCAGAATCTTTTCCCCTGGGTCAGCGCTTTGCCTGCTCCATGTTATTAATTACACTCCTCATGTATTGAGGCTGAAGATATGAGAGCAGTAGCACTGGCCGAACCCAATTCCTCTTGCTCTTTGCACTGCATCGAACTACCTGGATCCACTTATTATATATTTTGGGAGTCGGTACATTTTATGACGACTCCGACTCCTGCAAAATAGGCTCCGACTCCGACTCCGCAGCCTTGATAAAAAGTGTAATTTTTAATTTGCATATACATTTTAGAAAATGGTGAGCTGAAATTTTAGGTGATTTATCTTTTGTGTGGACAGCTGGATAGTTGTTTCTTTGAAAGGTTTTGTGACTTTTATGCTTGCAGTTTGTTATAGAAATAAAACAGCTGACTTTGTCATTGAACTGTTTTGGGCTTCATTGTTGTAACATTGCTTAGAGGTTGTAGAATCAATTCACTTTACTTGTGTTCTATGTTTTTTTATAAGGAATACACTGGTGGCATGTCACTATGATGTGACGCTAACATCCAGTCAGTGGAGGTCCAACCCCTCCAATCTTTGTTGATCACCAGAATGAGTGGCAATTATGCCAGCAAAATGCCATGCCACCAAGCCTCATTTCTGCTCTTTTTTGTTTTAAGAATAGCAACAACGTCGGGGATTTACATTTTGGTTAACCATGTGCATTATGGAGATAATCGAGAGGAGCTAATAGAAGGCAAAGTCTCCCAGGTCTTTTCTAGCCATCAGAAGTAGTCACAGTAGACAGACCCCATTGATTGGACATTGGTAACATGTCATAGTGACGTACCACTAGTATCTATCCGCTTTCAAAAACACACAAAATCCCTGTAACTTTAAAGTGGAGAAAGCATGAAGTTTACCCATTTTAGAACCGCTCTGTCATTTGCATTTACCCTGGAAAATATCCAGAATTTGTGGCACAAGACACATGTTTTCATGCACAAAAAGAATTTCAGAGCTGTGCAGGTGCAAGATTTATTCACTTTGAGACAGAGAAAATGTATCATGAAATACAAACCGAATCATAAGTAAAGTGTCAGTCCCACTTGTTACATATCTTTCAAAATCCGTGGTCAGTGAGTGAACTAATTAATTAAAGGGATATTGCAGCTTAAGACTTTTTTTATTGGTCCACCATGTAATAAATACCAGATAAATGGGGCCAAAACGCTGGAACCCGACGGGTTTTTGGCTAAAGATGAACCTCAGTTCCCACACACCTTGACACACAACTGCATTAAAGGAGGAGCTTGAATAAAGTTAGAGTGAAGCATGTGCATTGCCACTCAGTTAAAAAAGATATCCCCAAAATAATTTATGAGTGCTCAAACAGGATATTGAAAATGCAGGGTTGTCTTATCCATTGGGCACACTAGACAGTTGCCCTGGGGCTCCATAAGCATGAGTGCCCAAGTGGATGGAGTTATGGTGCTCATATTTGTTCTTTATATAATGGTGTTTTTTTTTAACATTTAAAGGTTCATACATAAAAATTTTGGGATATTTATTTGTATGGGTTTATAAATAAACTTTTTATAAAAACTTTTTTTAAAAACCGGCAACTCCCTGTTTTTACAGACACGAGAAATGAATCAGCCACCTGTGGTGCCAAGAACAGATAAAAAATTTTATATGAATTTATTTCACAGGGAAAATTTCTGTTGCTATAGTATAGGTGAAAAATGTGGGGGCCGTATCTGGATTAATCATTTTCCCAGTAATGGCGGAGCCAAATTTTTGGTTCAATATAAACCACGTAAAAACAAAATTGTCACTTTTTTGGTGCTTCTCCCCGGGTCCTATTTTTCAGGCAGGAGGGCCATTAATTTTTTAAACTTTTTTATTAAAAAAAAGGCACTATTTTGAAATTTTTCTCCAGAGGGGAAATAGGGATAAGTGTGTGCGCTTTGAGATGGTTTTAGCGGTTTAGGAAAAATGTGAGTTTTATCAGCGATTCCTAAAGTAAAAAACGATCTTTATTTAGAACATTAGATAAAAAAGCATAACAGCTTGCCCCTTTATGTTTTTTTATCTAATGTTTCAAATAAAGATTGTTTTTTTACTGTTTGAATCGCTGGATCAACTCCAATTTTCTTGGCTATTGTTCCTACCACCGGAAATATCCGTGCGATCCGGGACACAGGATTGGTGAGCTGGCTGTTTCTCTTGTTCTACTGGTTAGCGGTGTAGTCTGATGTGGTGTCATATTTATGCATGATTGGTGGCATGGCCGAGTGTAATGTCATGTGATTGATCAGGGCTCCATGCACTGCTTTGTCTGGGGTCCACAATGGTGTTAAGATGACCATAGATAAAAAATTTTGGAAAAAATTATTTTCATATTATTTAAGGAAAGTGAGCATTCACTGTCTGTGTAATAGCAGGATTCTCATCATGGCACAACTCCATTAGACATTTATTGATTACAGTGTTCTAAGTTAACAGAATATCATTCCAGATTGGAAGAAAAGCATCTTTCAGAGGCGAAAAAGCAAATTTTAGGTTCCAGTCCTTCACATGAATAAGCCACTATGTAATACTTGGATGCCCTGGGTCTAATCTGCCATATTGACAACCCTTTAATAAAAGGCCTTAGATACCTTTTTTAATTTTTTACCACCCATTTGCTGGCTTACTTTAAGCCAATATATTTTGCTCCCAAATCTTGATGCAATTTTTGCTGTGCAATTTTGCATCTCATGGTATACCACCTTAAACCATTTACTGGAGTTCAATAAAGTTATTTGTGCAAAACATTTACTGGTGCCATGTGCAATATAAAATCATCATTATCATCAAGTTTAACAATTATCTGAGCAACACGTAATAGAAACAATTGTGTGTTTTTATACTTAAAACAGACAGACAACGTACTGAATGGTCTTCTTTCAAAAAGGCTTTAAACATGGCACTGAGGACCTTATGGATATAATAACGCAACTACGTTTAATTTTTACTGGCCTCCACTCTATACCAATCAGCCTTGCTAGATTTTCTGCTAATATACAGATGAACAGATTGACAACTAAACTTCACCTTAGAAGAGAAGTCTGTGACACAAGTGAAAATTAGTCTTATTAGCGAGATCTGACTGCGAAGCCACTTTGTCACTGTACACTCCGTAAAGACTCTGTCTAAAGCCATGGCTCACTAGCTGTAAGAAGAAGAGTATATGATCTCACTGAATACAGGTTATTTTACTACACTTACTTGACTTGTGAGCCTCTCTAGTACCACGGTTTTCTCAGCCTGTCTCTGCTGCTATAACCACCTCTCCCTGAGCAACTCTGAGACAGACTCAGAAGAAGAGTAACGTAGATTACCACATATGAAATATGTAAGAGTTCTTAAGAGTCCACAAAGAACACACTATGACTGGAAATACCTACCGGTGGTGTTGTGTTGTCCCCAACCCCAATCACAGGGGGGGGGGGGGGGGGTGGGAGAAAGGTAAAAAGTTGGGGGGGGGAGAGGGTCAACAACAACAAACAAAAAACCCCATCCCATCCAACCATCTCGAATAGTGCTTCAAATCAAATGCCATAAAAGGCGACTGAGCAATACTCTTTCTAAAGGCCTACAAGAATATTAATAGTTTTACAACGATTAGAGTTAGGACACTTACAAGAACACATTGCGGGGCCCCTCTGAGACATTGTTCCACTCCGTTTGCACTCAACTCCCAATATCATGATGTCAAGCCACATCCACATACAGAAATGTACTTGATGTGCTAACCATTTCCAGTCAATTTAATCTGCTGCACACATTATTTCTCATCTCCTTCCATCGGGAGTCTGAAGCCATGCTCTATCGTTTTTATGCTGAGCCGAACGATCTCTCCACTACTTGCTAGAGTATTGTAACTCCGTAGTATTCCATCCTATGTTCAAGCCGCTGAGCTTCTCTACTGCAAATATTTTATTCTATATATGCACTATTAATGATGTACATACAATTCTACTTGATTTTACTGCAATTTTGTCTCATTCGCCTGATGCGAACAAAAAACTCTCCTCCGTATTTTCTTTAGGTGAGCGACAAACTGCCGTCGGAAAGGATAAATTCTATTTAAAATAACTCCTGTGGGACAGCGAGTCTGAAAAAGAAGTTTCTTACAAACACATTAATCAACATAGCTATAGTGCTTTGGTGTATTTATTAATTTTATATCTATATGTGATTATTTATTTTTCTTTTGTACGACGTGTGAGCTTTTTATACATGTATTATTATGATGTCTTGTTTATAAGTTATATTTGGTCTTTTTCAATACTAGCAATTCTATTAGGTATTTACTTTAGAAAAGCTACGTCTATTATATTTAGTGTATATTTTATCGGAAGGATCTCTCTTTCGCGGGTAGCCTTTTCGGGGTGGGTTTTTCTACCGTTCTATGTTCTGTCCTATATAATATTTTGCTCTTAGTTACAAAGCAATTCTGTACATGGGTAGTGGTGATACATAAGGATTAACATGGCTTCTGCAGATTCTTTAATGACTCAATTATCTTTACAAAGTACCTTGTTTCAGCTATTTTATCTGTTATCTTGTATCCTGCGAAAACACAGATATATCCATTATCTCTTAGTAGACTTTTTTTGTGTAGTATGTGTCTCATAAAGCGAAGGTGTAGGTCGTTTCAGATTACAGTATGCTGAAGTTCTCTCTATGCACAATGTCTATGTTGGTTTGCGTGATGAGTGTGAACAAATGGAGCTTATTTAGGAGCTAAACTTGAGAGTTAAAAGCATTAAGCAAGCAAACATAATCTGGCTCAAGTTGAGGAAGGGAAGATAAAGAATCAGGTTGCGCACCAAGTTTACTTTTTAGTTCACGATCTTTAGACCAGGATCCCTACTATATCCAGAGGAGAGCTCAACAATTTTGCACACCATTAAAGAGTTTTACACAGTATGCGATGCATGTACCTTAAAAAAAATAATATGGGGGTGCAGTATAATACTGAGAAAGAATATGTCAGTGTTTGTAAGGTCTCCAAGTTGTAGCAACGGCAGAAGTGCACGTGGTGCTCAAAATTCCAATTATAATTAAGCTACAGTTGCGCGCCCTACACAAATATAGAATGTAATTTGCCTATTGTCGGGTGCACTTAAGGCAAGTGTTCACCTTTAATCATCATTTAATTTCTGAAATCTCTCTTTCAATACTAATTATCTTATACATTATTACATGATCATGACATACTAACAATAAAAGATGCCACCTCGCATCGCGCCGAATATTTCTGCAGGATGTTACTCGAGTCTTCATCTTCACATCATATTAAGACCTTGCACTATAGTGTTATGACAGAAGGTGCAACTCGCTACTGTACGTTCTCGAAAAGATGTAGAGGGAACATAACTAAGAGTAGACCTGGATTGAAACAAAACAAAAATGAGAATTCTCCTGATATGCAAGGAGCTCAGTGACATATGGCATTCCTTTCATAGAGAGTCAGACATCTGTGCCTGCTTATGGGATCTGTACGTGTGGACTAGATTTAGGACCAAAAGGCGATTTCTGATTTTGCAAGGACTCATAGTTAAACTCAGTATTTGTCGCAGCTAACAGCCATAACCTCACTCCATACATTAAAATCTACAACATAACTTTTAACACACTTTCTGTTGGCATCTCTTCAAAAGTCTGACTTGGATAAGATCCAATAGTAGAATTGAAGCATTCTCTTGCTGAGTAATAGGAGCACAATCAAGCATGTTCCTGAAAATTGTGATGAATAGCATTGCCAATCAATGGGGAAAATCTTCAATTCAAACCAATTTGATAGCAGATATGGTGGCTTTCCAATTATAAGAATAATGATGGGTTACAGTGCGATTGACTTATCCGCATAACCCCTAAGCGTCCTCATATGTAGCATGGGAAGATTTTAGCCCTAAACATGTATGGTACTCGGCGAGCAGCTAGGAAGTTTATTCTTAGAGGAGGGGGTGATACCCTATTGCAGATCCTGAGTGAGGGGTGCCTCCGGCAATACTGATCATGAGATGCTTAAGGACCAATGTTTCATGGTTAGCTGGGACCAATGAAGCTTCAAATGACTGCCCTATAGACACCATTGCCAGAGGGCAATTGTAAAAGAAATTAATTCATGTGATTATGAATTTGGGATTGTGTCCTAGGCCAAAAAACCCTAAGAGGACTAAAAGTATAAGTTGAAACAAATTTAAAAAGTAAAACAACAGAGCGATCAAAATTAGCCCAGTATTTTTTCCCAATGTTATTATAATAGAAAGGCAAGAAAAACAAAAAAAGAAACATAACTGATGTTACCGTCTGTCTAAAATTCACGCGACTATTATAATATATAACCAGTTATTATATTGACAAAGCATTTACAGCCACCCAATAAAAGAAAACTACCACTCCAAAACATTGCAGGTATGCCACAAAAGTGGTACCAATGAAAAACAGTCTGCAAAAAAATAAACCACTGCCACAGGTCATAGGTTAGAGATGGTCTTAATTTCGCACAACTGAATGACCAAAAGTGCAAGAAGTAAGAAGAAGAGAAGGGAGACAAAAGCAGAAATCTTGTTGATTTATAAGCATTTTATTACACTTGCTGCAATTCACAGTTTATCTAACATACACTAGACCAATCCTACTATGACTTAAACAAAAATTCCTGAAGACACACCGCCACTTATAGATGGAGGATGTCCATGTCTAATGTTAAGCTTTCTGATAGAGTTTTATTGGCAACAGATCTGAGTATAAAATCTTAGAGACACACCTATTACGAAACATTATAATGCGCATTTTACCTCATTGCATAGACAGAACACACTCGCATTACTCATAGTTAAAACATCATCTCGAGGAAAAGCGATCATAAAAATCCAGACCATAGATATCAGGCACAGATGAATCTGTGTGGACCGTTCGACTAAGTGTCTCGGATCCATCCTAAGTAGAACAATTGTCCAGATACTTCGTCCCTCATAAGATGAACGTTACGCTTTTAGACAACCATCGTCGCATAATCACAACCTATAGCACACCACAATAGCACAAATACTTTTGGAAAGAATTCGGACATGGAAGCTGTAATACAAGAGAAACTTCTGTAGTCATTAATCCGCATCAGTGGAAAAACGAAGACTGCTACTCAAACATGGGCTACACCAGAACTCCTCTCTGCCAGGGCTAGAGGAAGTATTATTACTCCCAAAGAATACATATACAAAGCATGATTGACTGTCTCCCTCTCTGCAATGCACGCCTTAGAGCAACACAGACCTCATATCCATTTAATTTCATAGGAGATCAAATGCCGCATGTGCGTCTAGATGAACATCTACACTTCGAACTGTTATTTAGAGTCCCATATTCTATCCGATTAGTGCTCGTCTTGGCCAGAACAAAAAGCGGAAGAAATCCTTGCGAAACCTAACGACAACACATCCCTAATCTGTCAGAACACAGAGGTAATGACGCAAGCATCAAACTGTGATTAGTTAGATGTTAACGCCTATCTAGGAGCAACGACTGTCCTTTGCAGTCAGTCCACAAAATAGCATGCAATCCATGAGAAAGCAGCTAATTAATAGTGCACGCAAATCACTGAAGCAACATCTCCTTACAAGTCAGCCACAGGACCGCCAAAGGTATAAAGCTATTCTTGTAACGGAGAAATGGGTTCATTCTAAAATCGGACAAATTGACTGAAGCATGCATGTCAAACTAGATTAACAAGTTGTCCTACTCAAAGAATAACATACCAAAACTATACTAATATGCGTTCTTCGAAGTGGAGACAAAAACGGTGTGGAGTATCCACACACAACAACACCACATCATCAAAGCCTGATCCCAATTACTCTATTGAAATAGAGGGCATATGCGAAAGGCTAGCGTCGCAAGCACATCGACACACTACCCACAACATGACTCAGACTTAACAGATCTTTGTCCATGAGCGACATGCGAAATTCCTACAACTACAACTATCACACACAACACACATATGGAAATGGATTTCAATGTGGTGCTCTGTTCCTATGCCTGAGACATCGTGGACTGATATCTGAACAGATAGATGGGTTGTTGGAGATAAAGAGAGCAATGGATACTACTGCAATTAAATGTACTTCTTCTTTTTCAAAATACAAATCCTAATAAACCTCTCCGTCACACAAGTCTTCTTACGTGACCTACTGTATATACTCTATTTATATAATCGTTCTATCGTTTTCCTCTAATCTCCTAGACTGGGGAGAGTCGGATCTCGAGAGTATCTTTTCTCGGATTCTGAATCCGGTAATCTACTTATACTGGGGAAAACAGCGGTGGACGTCATCTTCCCCCTATTAAGAGTATTAGAGTACAGGTATACCTGATGTAACCAAACTTGGTGAATATTTGTATCAAATTGGACAATGTGCAATAGAGAGATTGGTTAATAATCACGAACCATAGGTAAAAGTGGCATATTGGCTGTTTTTTAATAGAAGATTTCTTTCTCTTTCCTCTGTTTGATACTAGGCCTTATCTGTCCAATATATTCGGCCTCAGGTTTTTAGGCTGTGGCCCTAAGATCTAATTGCGTGGAGTGTTGTTGGGATGCCATATGCGGATAGGATTTGTCGAGTCTGCGAATCATATTTTCTGATGAGTCATTATTTTCAGCATCTGCTCCTTTAGTTATTATTTCGCTTGCATCCACAAGTTTTGGGTAGACTAAAGACTTTGCGTTATCTGCCAATCTACTACTCTATATCGTGAGTTTTATAAATGTACTGACTTTTTCTATCTCGTATCTAATCTCTATTCATTCCCTTTTTTCTATAGAAAAATGAGATTGACTCTCGCAATTTCTGCGTACTTCTCTAGGGTTACCCATTTGTTTAACTCTTTACTTAAGATCTTCTTGGGGTTCAAAATCTTTTACAGCTCCTTATAAAATAGATTCTATTTCTCAACGTTTTTTCATTAATTAGATTACATTCCAAAAGTTCTATCTCTATAGATCAGTAATGCTCATCAAATTCTTTAGACAGGTTGACAGAATAGTATTCACAATCACTCTTATCAAAAACATTTGTGCCGTTAATCAAAGGTAGGAGGGAAAATAAAAGCTAAACCATAGGTATAATATTAAGGTCAAAATACGTTTTAACAAACATTACATCCATAGTTATATGTCGGGCCTCACAGCACAGTTTTTGTTTCTCTCTAGAGTATATATCTAAATAAAACATAGTCATACATTTAGCATCTCTTCACTGAAGTGTTTTACTTATCCTCAGTTGTTAGATTCCATATTATTTCAGTCAATTTCTTGATTCCAGAGTTCTTGTTGGAATAAAACTTCCTAGTAGTTTCTATGCGTTCTTAAAGTATTCCATTTTTTTTTTCTTTATGTCTTGGAGCAGCCGAACCAATGTACCGGCTTTTCCTCGGAAGGATACCGTAAATATAGCATACAAACTAAAAGAAAAAGCGAGGGCGCCCCATAGTAGAAGACCGTACACAATGAAAAGGTACAGAGGTAAATTACAAAATCATGCTTACCTTTTGGAGTTAGTGTAAAAAAAACAAGGCACAACACTCTGAAGACACTTCGTTATGGGCTATCGTCTTGCCGTTGCTTCTAATCCACGTCTGCCTAGAGGATCACAATCCTCCGAACCAGGATTACAGTGCTGAGCTGTCACTCGTAAAATATAACAAAATTGGCCTTACCCTGGTGTGGGAAAAGCTTTGATCCGGCGCACTCCATTCAACAAGAGGACTTCCTCGTAGATAAAAACTGTATTTGCTTTTCTGGGACAGGTAAATGAATGAAGTAATCAGAGCGAGACTCTAACCACTGGTTCGCCGGAGTGAAAGGAAATACAAGACCGAAGTGAGGATAAAAGACCTGCGGATTAAAACGCGGGCGGCGGGGGGAGGAGGGTGTCGGAGGAGAGACGCGGCGTTTCGCGCGGTAAACCCGTAGGCTTCATCAAAGCACTATAACAAATATATCGGCTCTCTGTTTAAATAAGTAAAACTTCATTATCCTAATGAGATCGTCCCAAATCTCTATCCTTTACATAGTTTGGGCCATTTGAAATGAAAAAGTTATTTGGGTTTTTTTAAAACCCCCTGTCAATCAAAGTCCATGGAAGCCCATTAGAGTAAAAATGAATAAGCTATATAATGGTAATTGTATTCCCTCGTTTTTAAATTACCGGGTGTAACCACACCCTCATTCATAAAATTTCTATAGACACCTGAATAAAAAGGGAGTTTCGTGTTCAAAAAAGGGAATTATTTAAAAGGGAATTTATTTGCCAAGTGATCGTATTATGACTTATACCCGTACCTCTTTAGTTGCTAGTTAAAATCTCTAAGTAGGTCCGTAATGGTGATTAGTTTCAAAAAAAGATACATATATTAAAAATCGTAAAAAGCTGTATACATTAGGGAAAACAAGAACGAAAATAAGATATAACATTTAAAGGCACAAAAAATTTTAGGAGAATTTGATCTTTTAAAAAAAAGAACAAAATTTCCGTAGATCCATTGCCTCTTTTCTCAACACCCATCTCACTGTTAAATACCCAGCCACGAGTTCGGATTCAACAGACCCCACATTTGAAATCTCCTTTATAAAATAGAAGAAAGTGAAAATAGAGCCCTTTTTTTTGGGGGGTAACATCAAAAAAAAACCCCGACCCTCCTAAAAATCAAAAACCCCTGGGGGGTCGAAAAGAAAAAAAATACAGGGGTGCAGGGCGGGGGCCCCAAAAAAAAAAAAGGCAGGTCGGCGTCCATAAATTAAAAAGATATATTCAGCCATGAACTTCAAAAATTTAGGGATTTTTCAATATTTTCCCAAAACCAACTGAAAAAAGATGAAATACGGTTTTACAACGTGGCCTATATTTTTTGCCCACAAAACAAAAAATTGATCATTTCGAACATTCCCCCGATTTCCTAGATTAATTAGGAAATTGACTTGGCAAGCCCTTTTCGAAATCCACCCATTGTCCCCTCTAATCAGAAACAGCTAAAAATAATGAATTTAAAATCAAACCCCAATTTTTTCCTTTTTGTTCAGGACTTTTTATAAAATCATTCCAAGATATAGTGATTAAAATTATCCCAAATAAACCCGAAAGAAAATTCCAAATTTATCAAAAAAAACGGGGAATCACCCCTTAAAAAAGCTAAAAATAAAAAATCGATTATAATCCCCCACCCGACAAGGGGGGTGGTCCGTTATCTTAATATTATACAATACCAAACAAAAGCAAATAGGATTTAAAATGCCCAAAATCTTATAGAAAAAATGCAAAAAAGATCCTTTTTCCGTTACAGAAAAGATTTTCGTTTTTTTGGACGACATGCCCAAAAAACATTTTTGATAAAAAAGAGAGGCAATTTACCCGGGTAAAAAACCCGAGAAACCCGTTTTTTTTTTTTTTACCAAATTTCATAAAACACGACTCCCCCTCCCGCCGACCAATCATTTCTGAAATTGTTCATAACTAGTCAACTGTACATTATATGATCTACATTGAACCTTTTTGTAGCCCAATTGGGGACAGTTATTAAAAGACTTACACCCCTTGATCTCTTTTTGAAAGTTTTAAAAAAACGAATCAAAATTTAATTGGTGAGCAGAATAACGGTTGTACTAAAATATAAACCCAATTAGGTTAGACTTTTTCTAAAACCCTAAATAGCAAACGTACAACCCCCCCCGTCTAAAAATGATTTCCCTGATAAAAGGTTTAAAAAATAATTTTGGAAAAAAACTTTTTAAATATGGGGGACAATTTAATAAACAAAAAGAGGCACGGCCAGGGAAACCCGGCCCGCACCATCGTTGCTAATTTGTTCATGGGGCAATTTAAAAAGAATAATGTATAACATGACTATTTTTAGAACACAAGGTCATTTACAAAAGATTATTGATGACCTCTTTATTATTTTGGGCAGGGGCCAAAAGAGAGTGTTTTTAGTTCATTGACTATATGAAAAAAAAAATACTGGGGGACAGCTTTACTCTAAAAATCAACGCCCCGGTATTGAATTTCTGACCTCCTTTTTTCTTAGAAAAATTCTTTAGTTTTCTGAGACATCTTTAAGAAGTTGCAATAATAATATATCGACTTCAAAAGTGCTCACCCTCGGCCTGGCTTTTTAAAAAAATCCGTACAACCCGTTTGGAGATGAGAAAGAATCACAGACGATGCAGATTTTGTAAACAAGTCCCTTTTTTAAGAAACGTTCGAAAGAAACATTACCCAAAAAAAATAAGTCAGAGGATAGAAAAAACAAAGCATTACCCAAGTAATTTTTTACGAAAAAATTAATCCAACAGATAACTTGATTTTAACAAAGCAGCTTTTTTTTGTCAACCCTTTAATTTTCCTCTCCTCAGTGATCAAAAACACATTAAGCAAATATTGGTATCTCTTGGAAAAAAATCCCTATCTGAGAAATATGCCCAAGATCCCGAATTAATTTTTTTAAAAACCCGAAATTAAAGGGATGATAGCCCCCAAACCCTATTAAAAAACCCCCTTTTTATGTTCTAAAAAAGGGGCAGAATTTCGGGGGGCAACCTTGTGGAAACGAATTTAAAACAAATGCTTACTAGTTGAACACAAGAACAATTACATCAGCCATTACCAACACCTCATACATAAAAAATCAATTTAATTGAAAAAAATGCAAGTGATATATGTAAAGATTGATTTGTCTATACAATTTGGGGAGGCACTTGCCCTTACAATTTCCCTCTGAACGGGAAACGAGCTTGTACGAAAAGAGGAGATTTGCTCCCAAAATGTTCCAGACATTGCACAGAACAAAAGGAAAAAAGACTTTTCGGTCTTTTTAAAATTACTCCGGGGTTTTCAGTATCGCCGATCCCAAAAAGTTTTCAAACCCTCCCCAATAAAGAATTATATTGGAACACCTATTACAAAAATGCACACCATTTTAGGGGGGTTTTTAAACGACACAAAGGAGCAGTAATATAGAGGAGAGGAAAATTTTCCATCTAAATTGTATTTTGGCTTTCTAAACTATTTTTTTCATTACCTCTATCTATTGTCTAAAGGTGTCAAGATGACCTTCCAGAGTTCAATTCGCAGAGGTTCCGTCTGGTTTAACACTAACTATAAAGATTAAGACCCCAATTTGTCTTTGCAATGGAATGTATAAGCTTTTTATCGTACTTTTTTAAAATATGTATCTTTTATGTATGCAATCACCATATATCGGGCCTTATTAAGATTTTAATAGCAACTAAAGATCGGAGTAAAGTATTTAAAACGATCACTTGGGAAATAGAATTCCCTTTAAACATAATGTCCCTTTTTGAACATCGATTGCTCCCTTTTATTTCGGGTGTTTTTAACAAGTTTTAAGAATGGGATGTGGTTCACCCCTGGGAATTGAGAACGAAAGGGAATACAATTACATCTTATAGTACTCATTTAGGTTTTTATCTAATGGGCTGTCATGTGACTTTTATTGACAGGGATTTTAACAAACCAACTAGACTTTTTCATTTCAAATGAGCAATCTATGTAACAGGGTTTTGAGATTTGGGACATTTCTTTGGGTAATGAATTTTTTTTATTTTTTAAAAAGAGTGCCCATATATTTGTTTTATGTTTGGAAGCCGGGGTTTACCGCGCAAACGCGTAAAGCTTGGTCTTTTTTTATCTTTTTTTTTACGGGAAAAGTGGTAAGAGTCCCCTGCCTTTTAAAAATAAAGAAAATTTTTTTACGAGGAAGTCCTTTGTTAAAGGGGGCGGGATCCAAAACTTTTCCCCCAGGGGAACAATTTGTTATTTTTTTTAAAGAGTGCAAGCCCGCCTTGAATCCGTTCGGAGGATTGTGATCTCGGCAGCCGTGATTAGGGCAACGGCAACAATAGCCCTACAAGTGTCTCAGAGTGTTGTGCCTTGTTTTTTTGCACAACTCCAAAAGGTAAGCATATTTTAATTACCCCTGTACCTTCATTGTGTACGGTCTTATACTATTGGGCGCCCCCGCTTTTTTCTTTTTCTTTTTCTATATATATATATATATATATATATAAAGCCCCAATAAGCTATCCCTTTTAAGCCCTGTTCTGGTTCTAGGGAATACCTGTTGGGGTGTTCGCCCTGATTAGGGCAGCCCCAAAAAGACTAAATCCTTACCCTAAGGTAACCCTAATGCACCCTAAAAGGGCCCAAGTAAATGGTCCAACCCCCAAAAAATTGATATAAATCTCTCAACGCGTTTCCCCTATTATAGGTTCATCAGGGGAGCTCGGGGAGACCAAAAATGATGAATTGCGCCATGATCGAAGATGTAGCAAACTTTTCAATGCTTTTTAATGGCCTTCATTGTGAGAAAAGAGTAGATAACATAAAAAGTTATGATATCACCCTCATGTTAAACTCTGCTACATCCATATGGTATGTATGTATGACTTATAAAAATGAAAAAGTATTTATAGTCTGTTTTTCACATGTTTTTCGGATTTTGAAATCAGTGAAAGACTGACTGTCCATTTCCATAGACCGCAAAAGAAAATCTGAGCTATAGTCTACACCGCTCCAATTTTCTGATGGTCAGATTTCAAAACCAACATTTAAAAAAAAAAACTTGGAACATGCACAATAATTCATTGTATTTAACTTGGAAAATGGTGGATGAAATGAAATGGGATGGCTGAAATCCATAAGTGTTCCTAAATACTGCACAAAAAAATGCACAAAAAGTGACTAGGAAATACTGACTGGGTTCTAATTCAGAATCCCACCAGCATTTGTACATTGCTGTGTGGACGCAGCGTCAGAGTAAGTTTTGACGTGCTGTGAGAGCTATGCTGATTGTAATATATACCTGGGTTTTTATGTAGAAAGCTGTTAATGTCCATATTTTCCTTGGCAATAAAACCATACTACTTACCGGCATAAAGGTTAGCATTGATTGATGTATTAGTTTCACCCATACATTTTGTGAGCCTTATTTCATACAGTGCTATAACATTATAAAGTACCACATGGTCTCACTCTATCATTATGAATGGTTGCTGTATGGACTGGCTGATAATAATAATTTTAAATCCTCTCTGCGTTATAGACGTCATTATATGTTATTGCAGTGTACTGCTGAACTTCATTGCTCCGTTTCACCACCTTTTTTTAAATTTAGGCTAACTACAGAAATGTAGATTATACACAGAAATGTAAGGGGCACTTGCGGTGGTTTTCCTATGCGATTGCAGGTTACAAAACATTTTAAAATATTCCTCAACTACAAGTTGTGTTTAGGAAAAAGTTGCTAGACAGTCATTGTCATTTATGGGGTTGAGAAAATTAGAACTAGCCACTGTAATCATACAGCGTAAAGTAAAATTACATTGCCATAGTAAATTATTTTGCCACTTTTATGATGAGATTTTTTTTTTTTTTTTAATTTTTCCACCCTGCCTTCTGAGAACGGTAACCTTTTTATTTTTTTCTGTCAATATAACTGTATGAGGTCTTGTTTGTTATGAGACCATTCAATAAGCCACATAATGTTTAAGGGAACGCAAAATAATGTTTGTGGGACGGAATTGAATAAAAATCCCATTTCACAATTTTGGGCAATTGCTATTTTTTAACAGCCATTACAGTGCGGGATAAATACTGTAACATTAGGCTCAGACTCTCTATTAACATAGGTTCAGGCTTTTAAAAAAAAAAAAAATCTGTTATTACAATTGTTAATGTTTTTGTTGTTTATTAAATAAAATATATAAATAGAAAAAAGGTTTTTAGTGTATAGTAATTTTAAAAAATATATTTTTAAAACCCAGCTATCCCATCACAGGAAAGGGGAGAGACAAATGGGAGTCAGAAGGGGACTACCATCATTTTGGAATGGGTAATTTACCTTCAGAGTCCTTGTGTTTAGAGAATTGTATGCACTCATTTTATTGTAAGCAGAGACACATATCCAAACTTTTTATTTCACTTTCTGGGACAGTAAGAAGCTGCTGACAGTAACTTTCTATCATCCATATGTGTTCTTATGTGACAAATTACCCTGTCACCCAGTCACCTAAACTCCCAAATCCTCATCCATCACCCTCCCTATATCTTGAGTATTCAAGATTCAAATCTTTGAAATACATTGTCATCTATAGACAATACCAGCACACGTCAGTAGAACGGCATTACAACTCATTTCATCTCTTAATATTTCCTGTTGATGCCATATTGCCCTTTGCTGTTTGAAAGCTCTAATGGCCCTTGTGGAAATCTTCAATTTTATCTAGCACAGCATCAAGTACTTTCATCATACTGAAAGGAATTCAACCGCACTTCACTACTGCTGTCTTTTGCAATATTATCATTTTTCCCTAGGATTCAAGGAAGAAAGGGACAACTTCGAAAAGCACTCAAACTTCTATTTGTTCTCTTTAAATCACAGAGTAAAGAGACACAGTTAAAATCATATTGCAATCTTGCTATTGTTGCACGCTTCACTACCTCAGTGGCAGCTAGCCATTATCAGCCATCTGCTTGCTGAAGAGCATTTACATACGGAGTCCCTGAAGAGTTTTTCACTAATGTTTTTAGGTTTTCTTTATGTTGAGTGTGAATAATTTATGTTCTCCTAGGACACATAAGAAGAAATTATTAAATGTGTCCAATTAACCCATTCCGTTTAGCTGTTGTGGGCCGAAGTAGTTAACATGCAGTAATTAGTCAATATAGAACTCTCTTTACAACCTGTTTGGTAAGGAAAGTTATTTTAAACTCTTAAATAAAAAAGAATATAAAGAATTAAATGGTAATAGAAAATGTTTCATTGGTTTCAAGCCAAATTACATTGAGAGGTAATTTTTATCTGAAGCTATAAGGGTGCTTTCACACAGAGCAATTTATGGTATGTTTATGGTGCATTTTTTATGCGTTTTTTGTGAAGAAATGTACAGCATTAATTGCTGTGCCTTTCTGCATAGAAAACGCATCCAAAAATGCATCAAAACACTGCATGTGACAGCACCCTAAGCAAGCATACAAAGAGGTATTGGGGCTGTTTTAGAGCATATGAATGTAATAAACTTGAACCCCAGCCCGAGACCCCACTAGTAAATGTCACCTTGTAACGCTACAATATATTACTCTTTAATTCCCTTACCGCCACAGCCAGTTTTGACCTCCCTGACAGAGCCCCATTTCACATATGTCACTTTATGTGAGAATAACTTTTTGATACTTTTACCTATCCATGTGATTAAGAGATTATTTTCTTGTGACACATTGGGCCACATGTATGAAAACTGTCTAGGTCTAAAATTCACTTTGTTGCCCATAGCTACCAATCACAGCGCCTCTTTCATTCTTCCAGAGCGCTATATGAAATGAAAGAGGCGCTCTGATTGGTTGCTATAGGCAACAAAGTGAATTCTAGAACTAGACAGTTTGCATACATGTGACCCATTGTTCTTTAAGTTAGTAAGACATTTTGGTCCATACAATTCTTGTTTATTTGTGAAAAATATCAAAATATCGTCAACATTTTTAAAAAATTTCGATTTTCAAATTTCGAAAATTTCTCCTTGTAAGAAAGATATTTTTACAATGAAAAATAGTTTATAGACAGAATTTACCGTATATGTACTGTAGATTGACATCATTTTTTAAATGTCTTTTTATTTTTTTATGACATTACAGGGTTTATAAAGTAATTTTTCACATTTTCAAGAAAATTTGCAACATTGATTTTCTTAGGGACCAGTCCAGTTCTGACGTGGCTTTGAGGGGCCTGTATTTTAGATAACCCAGTAAATGACTCCATCTAAAAAACTACACCCTTTAAAGTATTCAAAACAGCATTTAGGAAGTTTATTCATCCATTAGGTATTTCACAGAAATTAAAGCAAAGTGGGGTTGAAATTTCTTTTTTTGCTGATTTTCATTTTTTTTTCCATTATTCACTGTAACATGGTAGATGTGACCAAGGAAATGTCATTCCAAATATATTCTCCCAATTCTGCCATTTTTAGAGATATTCCATATGTGGCCCTATTGCGCTATGTGGCTCAACCACACGCCTCAGAATAGGAGGAGCACCTATTTGACTTTGGGGATCTCATTTTCATTACGATTTCATTTAGGCACCATTTCAGGTTTGAGGACACCCTAAGGTGCTAAAATGTAATAAACATCCCTAAAAGACCCCATATTGGAAACTACACTCCTTAAGGAATATAGCCAGGTGTGTAGTGAGTATATCGACTCCACAGGTGTTTCACAATTTTTTTTAGCATCAGGCTCTGAAAATGAAAAATTTTTTTTTTTTCCAAAAGTCCACAATTTTTCGGCAATACCTTACATGCGGGTGCAAACTGCTATTTTGCTGCATCGCAGGGCGTACCAGAGAGGGAGTTCTGTTAGGGTTTTGGAACGCAGAATTTAGTGGGTGCCATTTTGTATTTATAAAGTCCTCAAAGTACCAGGACAGTTGAAACCTTCCAGAAGCTGCCCCGTTTTGAATTCAACACCCCTCATGGATCTCATCAAGGGGTGTATTGTGCATTTGGGCATACAGGTGCTCCACAGTTTTAATAGCACTGGGCCATGAAAATGGAGGGAAATACATGCAGTTCTTTCATTGTTTTTCGGGTTTCACTTTTATAGCATTTGCTGTGAGGGATAAATGACAGGATAACTTTACTATGCGGTCAGTACAATTACAATGATATAAATTTTATATAGTTTTTTTTTGTTTTATTACTTTTAGGCCATAGAAATGCGTTTGTAAAAAGTTGCGTTTTTATGTCGTTGTAGTCTCATAGCCATAACTTTTTTTATTTTTCTGTATGTGGAGCTGAATTTTACAGAATTAGTTGATGTTTTTATTAGTACCATAATGGGGTTCATATGATGCGTTGATCACTTTTTATGAAGGTTTTTTTGAGGTTTTTGAACAAATACAGCAATCCTGGTAGCTTTATGATCGTTTTAAATTAATTTTTTGGAAGACAGGGTGAAGAAACTATTACAATCCTAGTAGTATTTTGCATTTTTAACAACACTTACTGAGCAATTTTATTGTGTAAAACAATATTTATGCATAACTATTTTATGACAGCCATAACTTTTTTGCTTTTCTTTATACAGAGCTGTGTATGGACTTTTTTTTGCAGGATGAACATTTTTATTGGTACCACTTTGGTGTTTATATGAGTTTTTGATCGCTTTTATGCCATTTTATGTACTGCGGGATGAAGAAACTTCTCAATTCCGTGGTCTTTTTTTTATGGTTCACCATGCGGCTTAAATAACATAACAGATGTAGGGTAGGTCATTATGCACACGGCGATACCAAGTATGCGTACTTTATTTATTTTACATTTTTTCGGTGGGGGAGCCATGGGCCTATGGAAAGGGGAAAAGGGTGGGGCACGTGCTTTTATTTTCATTGTTTTACTTTTTTTTTTAACTTTTTTACCTTTTTTTTCCCCACAGGTCACTGACACAATGGTGTGTACTGATCTCCATGGCATTTGTCAATCACTATGCTCAGCCTAGCCCACAGGGCACGACCGAGCATGGTGACGTCATAGGCAGCCCCGGAAGTCTTTTTAGTCTTTTTCTGGGCTATCAAGTAAGCAATCAGCAGCTGCGATTGCGCTGTGACTGCTTGATGGGGATAAATCGCAGCAGCTAAGGGGTTAAGTGAGCTCCAGCCATGGGCGATGCCGCACGGGGCCAGCTATAATATCCAGCTGGTCCCATGTTGCGATCGTGGAGGCCCGGTTGAGAGCCTGCAGGATGTCCAGGACGAAAACCCATACATCCATTTGCGGGAAGTGACTTCCTGCTAGGATGTATGGGTACGTCTAATGTCGGGAAGGGATTAACATGATACTATACAATATAGTACTGTACTGTTGACACAAATTTGGAGGTTGGAAAAGCTGAATTACTACAATCAGCTAATTGCTGTGGTAGTTTCAATCTAAAAATAAGTTGTAGGATAACCCCTTTAACCTATTCATGCAAAATTATGTAACCTGTCATACTTTTATTCAGGGTGTGTGGAGCAGGCTCACACGCTGAACCGGCTTCATGCCTGGTGGACTGGATGGTAAATACAGCTGACACCTGCAATCAGCATTACATATTAGAGATAACTTCAATTCCAGCTATTAAACTACTTAAATCCAGTAGTCAATGTGCGAAACAATAATTGCTGTGGCGTGATCATGGACAGCCATGAGCCTAATAAAGGCCTCTAAGGTCTGCAATGATTGTACTCTCACTATAACCTGCTGTAGTAGGAAATGAGTATATAGTGAAGTACATAAGTGCTGAAGTATATAGAACAATGGGGGGCTAAAAATTAATGTAAACAAAGTTTTTAAAAATACAAAAAATTATAAGCAATGGAAAAATAAACTTTTTCCCTTTAAATCTATACAAAATAAACAATAAAAAATTATCCTAATTGGCATCCCCATGTCTGTAAAAGTCCAATATAACACTATCATACTATCTATTCTGCATGGTGATGGGCATAAAAAAAATACCTAACGCTAAAATTGTTGCTTTTTGATCATTCTACCTCCAAGAAAAAATTGAAATAATAAGTGATTAAAAGAGTTTCCTCACCCAGGAAAGAATTAGCTATCACATAGGTCCTTCAGTGGAAAAACATGGTGAAAATGATAAAAACTCAGTATCAGCAGAATTATACCAATCTGCAGATTGAAGATAATGGGCCGTATGTGTTAAAACTATCTAGCAGTAAAACTGTCTTTGTTGCCCAAAGCAACCAATCAGAGCTCAGCTTTTATTTTTCCAGAGCACTAAGTGAAATGAAAGCTGAGCTCTGATTGGTGGCTATGTGCAACAAAGAAACTCTTACTGCTAGACAGTTTTCATACCTAAGGCCCAATATGTCACTTATACTACAAAATGAACTCCCAAAGCATATTTTTTTCTGGCTTACTAGTACATCAAATTGTTTCATAAAGGGTATTATTAAAATGTACTTCTTGTTCCATAAAAAAGTGTTCATACTGCTATGTTTACGGAAGGCAGGAAAGAAAAGATGCAAAACCAAAAAAACGAACATTGGCTGGTCTTAAAGAGGTTAAGAGACAAATGTTTTTTTAAAAGAACAATTATTGGCTCTTAATAGGGAGCTTGATGCATGAAACAATCAATCAGGCTTATTCTATGAACTCTACCCCGAGGTAAATGATGTATCCAGTGAATGTATTTATTGACTAATACACTTATCAATCACTTCAAGCTAGAGCTCCTTTCATTGTCTTAAATTGTTATCTGTATAATTCCATGGAACAGCAAAACATGAGGAAACATATATTAATGGGCATTATCTATTTGTCAAGAAAAGCAAGAAATGTTTACCCATAATATCTAGTAATAAGTTATGTATTGTGAGCTGGCTTACTAGGTATTGTAAGCAGCCAGCAGGAAAAGTAGTGGATGGAAAATATGTCCCTAGTCGGATGTTGCAAGTGGTATAGAAGTTCCAGGGATTTCAGGGAGGTCGATCTAGTGGTACATCCCGGCCTTTCCAAACAACTGAGTGGTAGCAGGAGAACTGCACTGTTGGGGCCACCAAGAAACCGGACCTTGGTGAGGGAGAAGACGGCAGTCTAGATAAGTAACCCTAGGTTACTTATGTTTGAGTAGATTTGTATAGCTGCTGTGCAGCTTTAATGGGCTGTCTTTTTTCTGAACGGCTGTAGCGTGGAAGGGAGGCACTTCATCCCTCCAGTCCCGGCTTTACGGATGTTCCTAGGCCTTTAAAGCCTGTGCAGGAGGAGATCAGGGGAGAGAGTCAACCTGATGCTAAACAGTGTTTTGTTTGGGAGCCCTTTTCTCCAGAGGGTGCTAAGCAGGAGAGAGGATCCTGCTACTGACCACTGAACCAGACTGGTGGGTCTGCGACCTAGAGACTTCACCAGCCACACAGTGGTGTACATGTTTCTTTTTCTCTGGTTTGATGCTGAACTTAAGCTTCATCTTGCTGCATGTTAAATGGCTGCAGAAAGCCTCCTGCACAATTTGAAACCGACACGGTTTTTAGGCTTATCAGAAATTTCTGATCACGTGATAGTTTAGATTACAATCTTATAGATAATCTTTTACTATCGCGCGACTTTCAGCGTTTCCTGTAATTTTGCTGGCCAACCAATCAGCTCCGAGGATAGAGGGGGGTGAGGAGGATGTACGACGTCAAGGATGGGCGGTGTATAGATCTCATTGGCTGCAAAAATCACGTGACCTTGTTTTATCTATGCAACTGCAGTTCCTGTTCAGCGCATTCTCAGTCTATGTCACTTCACAGCAGGACGTCTCGGTGTTTAAACCAATAGCAGTTCTAACAGCTCAAAGAGACAGTCTCTTCTAATACACAAAACCATCCACCTAGCTGTAGCTTAGAATAGAGTTAGATTAGAGAATTTCAATTCTTATTTAGTTAGAGAAAGTTTTAAAGATATCTACTGGTGTGTCCAACCGCAGGGCTGTGGGGGGTAGGTGGGGAAGGGGCAGCAGGAGGAGAGGCTTTGGAAAGAAAGAGTGATATTGTGTAGCCCAGTGTGTTCTGTGACCTTGAATTGAAAAAGCAATGTTTTTTACCACTTTTTGGCCAGCAGACCTCTAATAGGAGGTGAAATTGTCCCTTTTGTTTTTCCAGTTCTATTGCACTCACTGTGTGTTATTGTTCCCAAAACCAGCATAACTTATCCCTATAACTTTTAAATAGTTTTATTGAAGTCCGTGCGTCTGTTTGGCGCAAAGAGCTCACTTGTACGGAAATTGTGTTATACATATTTTTTAGTAAATTGCGCCTGTTGTCAGTGGTGCGAAGACCGTCATATCAATCCATATAACATTTAAATACTCTTATTGCATTCCGTGTGTCTGTCGCAGAGAGCTCAGTTGTACGCAAATTGTGTTATACATATTTCCTAGTAAATTGCGCCTGTTGTCAGTGGTGCCAAGACCGCCATATTAATTCATATAGCATTTAAATACTCTTATTGCAGTCCGTGTATCAATGTCCAGTTCAACTATAATGGTGGTTCAAAGGTTACTTTCTTCCAGCACTTTTTAATCTTTTAATCTGAGGTTCTATCAAGGGCATCTTTGCTGGTTTTGGGGCATGCCGCTGTAAAAGAAAGCAATAGTAAAGGTCTTATTGACAAAAAGCTAATTTGCTGTGCTTCAAGGCCATCAAAATGAAGAGCGGTTACTGGGTGTCCACCCTCCTTGATCCACGTTCCAAATTCAAAAGTGAGCAATTTCCTTCAACCCACTTGACAGTAGAATGCAGGAATTTGACACAGGCCTCCACTGGAGACATCTGTTGCATCAGCTTCACGTTCTAATGTCACAGTGGTACAACGTCAGGAACGTGCCAGCAGTAGAATGGCAAGTAGCCGTAGCAGCAGCAGCAGCAGAAGCAAGATTGGAAAAATATATTTTTTTTTAAAATAGTCAATTTCTTATTGGGAATGTGTATTCTGAGTGTCCATAAGGGCATTTTTGGTGGTTTTGGAGTCATGCTACTTTAAAATGGATGCCAGTCCTCAGCCTAAAAAGAGATTTCATCTGTTTATCACACCCACATGCGAGTAGTCTCATGGAACATAAAGGGGCTCCGCTCCTCAAATAAGCGGATGAGGGTACTTAGACACCTGAAGCGAATCCACCCAGATGTTGCCCTTCTTCAGGAGACTCATCTGGGAAGAGATGACATCAAACGGATGGAAAAGCTGTAGGTGGGATGTGCATTTGGACCTCCCTCGGTAAATGGTAAAGCTGGAGTCATCACCCTTATAAACAAAAATTTTCCTGTTGACATAATCTCTCATGAACATGACGAAGAGGGCAGATTTTCACATCTGAGGGTGAGATGGGGAGGGAAAGACACCAGCATCTTCAATATATATGGGCCAAACAGTCAAAGTCGTCCTATTTTTGAGGAGCTGGGGAAAAAAATCCGAGGACATGGTAGTGCAAGCCAATTGTAGGAGACATGAATCTGGTCATATACCCACTAGAGGACAGGAAAAGGGAACCTGCCTCGCAAAAACCTAACCTAGTTCCATATAGGAGAGAAAGTAAGGCTCTGGTGCGTCTTCTAGAGACAAATGGTCTAAATGATTGCTGGAGGGAAAGGAACCCGGATAGTAGAGAATTCACGTATTTCTCCCCGGTTCATCAATCGTGGTCAAGATTAGATTATCTCCTGATTTCTGATGACCTGTGTAATCGTGTAGAGAGTGCTCGGAGCTTAGACATGCTCATCTCTGACCACTCTCCGATCACAATGAATATAGCGGAAGAATCCCCCAAGGGGACTGACTTCATTTGGAAATTTCCCCCCTATCTGGCCAAAACCGAATATTTTACTGATATGATTAAAGGATGGTGGTTGGAATTTGAGAACACAAATGAGGCACATCGGTTGGACCCTTCCTTATACTGGGCGACATTCAAAGCGGTGTTAAGAGGTAAAATAATAGCACACACGACCCTTTACAAGCTTAAATTAGCAAAGTCGTACAAAGAAGCCGCCAAGACTGTTAGGTCGACATTCACGGCCTTCCAACTCAATAGCACAGCGGATAACAGGGTAAAATGGGAAGTGGCGAAAAGGGACTACGACGTCTGGGTGGAACGGAGGGAAGAGCTACACCGGTATATCACTGCAAATACTAATCCCTGTTAAATCATAACTTTTACTAGACTCTTTAAAATATTATTATCTAAACCCCTATATGTTACCACTGCATACCTAGATGATACAGCATAAGAGGGATACCTCTTATCTTGGGTGCCAGCGTACTAGAGGTGCTGCGGGAACTATCGTCATTATACCTGGCAGCACTTGAGCTAAGTATCAGTCCACTTATCTAATTTGGAAGTACATGTGTTGTAATATATGCGTTGTATATAGCGTATTCTTTTTCCACAGTGAGAGAAATTTTGAATCCCCTGATGAACCCTAGAATTGTATGGGGGAAACGCGTCGGGATAGCTGGGATTTAAAGGTGTCTATACACGCATGTAGTGATATTGTCTGTCATTAAAGCGGAGCCGCTCTTTATCGGGGCGATTACTCCACTGGCAGATAATGCACAGTATGCTGTATCATCTAGGTATGCAGTGGTAACATATAGGGGTTTAGATATTAATATTTTAAATAGTCTAGTAAAAGTTATGTTTTAACAGGGATTATTATTTGCAGTGATATATTGGTATAAATCCTCTGTTCATATAGGAAGAGCTACACCGGTCCCATTTCCAGTCGACACTATTCCGACATGGAAACAAATCCGGGAAAATCCTCTCCAGGCTAATCCGGGGACAATATAGGCCCTCTCATATAACAGCCATTCGCGCTTCTGGAGGGGAGGTGACCGCAGATCTGGCAAAGATTAACAAGGCTCTCGGGCAATTTTATGCTTCCCTTTACTCTGCCAGTCCTTGTGGTGGGGAGGAGAAGGGCAGACAGTTCTTGTCCGGCTTGGGGTTAACCCCGACTCTCAGAGGTGCAAAGAGTACTTCTAAACTCTGAAATAACAGAACAAGAAGTGAGGAATGCAATACGACAGTTGAAACCTGGCAAAGCCCCTGGACCGGACGGGTACTCTGGAGAGCTGTATAAAACCCTTATAGATCAGGTCACCCCGACTCTTACCCAGTATTTCAATTTGGTTCTGCAGGAGGGTTGTGTCTGTCCGGATTCGAAGACATTCTTTATTAAGGTCATACCAAAAAAGGGGAAGGATCCTCTTCTCCCGGGCTCATATAGGCCTATCTCGCTTATCGATGTAGATCAGAAATTGCTGTCGAAAATAATGGCCGACCGTCTTGTAGAGCTAATGCTTTCTCTTGTTGGTCCCTCACAAAGGGGTTTCATCAAGGGAAGGGCAGCGGTGGAAATATCAGAAAAGTGCTGGCAGCCATGGATAGAATCAAACATAATCCCGCCCCTGGAGAGCACCCAGTCTTAGTGGCCTTAGACGCTGAGAAGGCCTTTGACAATGTCAGATGGGAGTGGCTCTGGCTTGTCTTAGATGCAATTGGAATTTCGGGTGCTTTTAGGACCTTCCTGGAAGCGATCTACTCAAACCCGGAAGCACGCGTACATACACCCGGCTTCATAGCATCCCCTGTCCACCTTCAAAAGGGGACCAGGCAGTGGTGCCCACTGTCACCTCTTCTTTTTGATCTGGCCCTAGAGCCTCTGGCGAGATATTTGGAAGACTCGGATCTGTTCTTGGGAATCAGCGTAGGCACACAAGAGATTAAAACCGCCCTCTTTGCGGATGACTTATTATTGTTTATGTCGAACCCTTTGGTTCACCTACCGCGAGTTTTTGAAACCCTCAGAGCATTTGGTGAAATATCTGGATATAAAGTAAACACCTCTAAAAGTGAACTATTAAGTCTGGGACTGAACTTCCCGAGAACAGTTTGGCAGAGTATGGGGATGGCTTCAATCAAACAACAGAAGGAACCAACTTTCAGCTAAACAGCTTAGTCCGTACTTTATTGCAATATCCAATCAACACATAACACACGTATGTTGTATAAGCATAGAAAAGATCACATTCTGAGTGTACGGCCGGCATCTGAGCAGCTCCTCACTACTGCTTGTGCAGCGTTATATTTCAGGTATTTTGTTACCTTTTTATGCATGCATGCTGAAAATCTTTTCTATGCTTATGCAACATACGTGTGTTACGTGTTGATTGGATATTGCAATAAAGTACGGACTAAGCTGTTTAGCTGAAAGTTGGTTCCTTCTGTTGTTTGATTGAAGCTGGAGGCACTACAGGTCAAGAGGAAAGCCGGATAAGGCACCGTGGCATGACATGCAAATATCCACATAGCGGTGAAAATGTTTAAAGAGTATGGGGATGGATCTGACCATTGCTGCGAACCATATCACTTACCTAGGAATACGTATAGGTAGAACTCCAGATACTATTTATAGATTAAATTTTCCCCCAATTATTAATAAGATCTCGCAGGAACTTACACGGTGGAATTTCTTGCCCCTATCTATGACTGGGAGATGCCAAGCCTTAAAAATTATTAGTTTTCCCAAACTCCTGTACCCCTTACAGACCCTCCCATTCCTTATGAAACACTCCAATATAAACAGGATCAACTCCCTATTTACGAAACTTATATGGGCCGGGAAAAAACCTTGTATAGCTCTCAAAAAACTTATGCTGCCGACCTCGAGGGGAGGCCTGAATCTGCCGGACATACGGTGATATAACTTGGCGTGCCTAGCCCGGCATGTTGTAGATTGGTCCGAAGGCCTAAGTCGCTATTCCAACTGGGAGGTGGAGAGA
This sequence comes from Phyllomedusa bahiana, assembly GCA_025379985.1. Classification (NCBI taxonomy): domain Eukaryota; kingdom Metazoa; phylum Chordata; class Amphibia; order Anura; family Hylidae; genus Phyllomedusa; species Phyllomedusa bahiana. Next base: position 91,159 of record JAODAL010005258.1, read on the forward strand.
GAGTTGATGCGACCGTGGAAACCTATGGCCCTCCTTCATACCAAATTTTCAAATCTCCCATCCCTGATCAAGTCCTCTATCATCCTCCGAGACACGATTATGGTTTGGAAGGAGATTCGGAAACGATTGGGGCTCTCCTTTCTGATCTCTAGGAACATGCCTCTTTGGGATCACCCTGATTTTCCCCTGGGAAACTCTAACCCAATGTTTACTACATGGCAGGCTCGAGGGCTAAGGGAAGCGGGACAGCTTCTACATGACAGGGAAAACAGATGGCTTCTGCCTTCGGAAATTATGGGTAAATGTTCTCTCCCTAGCTTGCAGACATTGGCCGCTTATCAATTATATTATTTTTGCGCCTCTAGACTGAAAGATGTCTCAAAAGAAATGTCCCAAAATGCCTACGACATTTTTCTGACCTCCAACAGAGGTAACTGTAGTTTATCCAGACTTTATGGGGTCATGAGAGAATGGATCTCGACTCGCACAGAGTCACAGATGTTCCAGTACTGGGTCCGCCGCTTGAAAGATGAGCAGCTCCCGGATAAGATTTTACAAGGGATGGTATCAGTGAGAAAACACGTCATCTGTGCAAATTGGAGGGAATCACATTTTAAAATCGTCCATAATGCCATTTATGGCTTTAATTTACCCCCCACCTGGAAATTCCCAGATAGACTACAAAATTGCCCTAAATGTGGACAGCACAAGACCAATTTGTTGCATGGCCTCTGGGAATGCACTCTTATTCAGGGCTTCTAGGATGATTTCCTGACATATATAGAGGTGCACTTTAAGGTAGGCATAGAAAAAAATGTTATGATTTGCTCATTTTTCACAGCCCTAGACCTCCGGAGAGTGCAAGAGATGGAACGGCAAGAGAGGCCCGAGGCATCCCTGCAATTATCCACATAGCGATTTTGGTTGCTAAACGTTGTCTGCTATCTTTTTGGATCAAACCGACTTTGCCCCCAATCTCCATGATTGCGGATCAAATGAAAGTTTATCTAATTGCAGATAGAATAGAGACAGAGAGTTGTAAAGAAGTGCGTACAGCGATGGCGCTCTTTTATAGAGTCTCATTACTTAGACAGGGAGGTTAGGATCCTGATGCAGACGTTTCAATATACAGGCTGGTACTGCATTGAGGGGATTAGTGGATCTTTGGGCAGATTGCAAGTCTGAGTTGAAACCGGGCTGGCGGCCGACCCAGCAGAGAGAGGCACGCACTACAACTGCAGGGTGGTTTATAAGCGGTTTACGAGAGGGGAGAGACATGCACGCAAACTTTTTTTTTCCTTTCTTTCAATGATGTTTGTTTGGTTCCTGGTTCTAAATGCTTTATGTATTTGATTCAACTTGATCTGTTTTTGTATTATGCTAAACAACACCAAGACTGAGCCTTTGACACCTTTGTTATAATGACAATATGTTAAATGAACAAAATATGTCACATAGTTTGGATTCTTTGATGGCCCTGAAATGTCTAACCAATAAGTCTGATGTTATCTCGAAATCACCCGGGCCCAATATCCTAGATATCTTCTGGATATGTCTTGTATTCTTGTACCTTTTTTATGTTTGAAAATCCAATAAACATTTGTTTATAAAAAATGAATGCCAGGGGTGGCAATTGGGTAGTATTCCTGCCAGGGGCCGAAATGAAAAAGGTTCCCGGTGATATGTTATAAATAGGAAGTAGTAATGGGTGGGCACCCCATTTGATTTAGCTGCATGTGGCCGTGTCTCTCACCGCACCCGCTGTAACTGTGGCCCTGCCAACTGAACCTCCTCATTCCCCGTTGGGACGTTCTTGCTGCCACCAGCATCGCATATATGACAAGTTGTTGGTCCCTGGTGCAAAAAGTGCTAGGAGTTAACATGTGCCATTTCCAATAGCGGTGGCTTGTTTGTGTGAAAGGGGCCCCGAAGCAACTGCTACCTCTGTACCTGCTGTGGCTACGTAATCCTCATGTTTTCTGTTAGCCATTGAACATAATTAATTATTTTAGCCTATGAATTGTTTTCTGTGACTTTTATAGCCTAATTGTCTTGCCTAAAATGTAGCACATATCCAGGTTACTGTTGTGGATGTTAATTCCAGCTTCTCCTCCCCTGTTTGGGTGTAAGAATGAAGGTGTTGTTGCTCTCCCATAGACTTTAATGGTCATCAGCAATTATCGGCTATCGGCATGATAATTTCAAAAATCTGTTATCTATAAGATGATGATTGTCAACACAATCGCTCATCACTAGTCATGAGTAAAACGGGCAATTTAACAAAGTTGCAAAAAGATATGATTATGGGCTTTTGGGTTATGGTTGACAGCATTTCTGACTCTGTACAGTTTGTGAACTCTTCTTTGCTGCTGTGGTGTAAGTGTATCATGAATGGATAAATAGCACCATTGCAAATAAGTCATGTGAAAAATGTCATTTATGGAGAGGTGAATGTTGGCTACAAAGTTGTGTAAGGGCTGACTGGCCCACTAAGATGAAAATGAACCAGGAACTTTACTGATTGGCAGAGGGTTGCCTTCTCTGATGAGTCAGGTTTTCTACTTTATCAACTGGACAGATGTTGGCATGTGATCAAACACTTTTCAACCAAGGCTGGAAGAACACAAGTATTTGGTGGCAGCGTTTTGCGCAGGATAATGCTTTGTGGCATTCTCTGGGCCCACTTATACATGTGTATGAGCTAAATTGGGTAAGAATCCATCTTTGCAAATCACATGCTAATTGTCTTCCCTGGAACAGATTGGATCTTGCACCAAGAATATTTGATACAATTGCACGGCAAGAAATATCACACTGGTTGGAAAAGCATGACCGCAACTTCCAAGTACTACCTGACCCTCTTATTTCTCAGACTTGAATCCAACTGAACATCTGTGGGACCACCTAGATTATTATGATTGGTCTATGGAGAATACTCCATGCACCCGACAGAAGCTTTGGGATTCACTGCAGTCAGCATGGCTCCAGATACCTGGGACAACCTACCAGGACCTTTTTTGAGGCACTCCCAGCCCATCTAGCTGTGTATTGTGCTGCACATGGTGGTTCCTCTAGATAATAGTTGGTGGTCATAATAATGTGTTTTGTCTGTGTATATTGAGTGTGAGTAGTTTTTGATGATTTTTAAGAATGGTATGTGATGCTTTAGATTGTTACATTATTATGGTGTGTGATGTTTTATTCTTTCTTTCTTACATTGTATTTATGTATTTTCTGTTGGGAATCTGCCCCATGTAATGTTTGTATCTCAGCCTGGGTGACCACACGGAGGAATGGGACATTCCTGGTGCCATCAGTTTCTTATTATATACCTGACTGGACCTTAGAAATGCCCTCTGTGGTGAACTGGGCTTTGATCATTCAGCTCTGTTTGCTGGGGTTGAGGGCAATGGAGACTGTTCAGAGGAAACAGGACATGTGGGGGGTAGAGGTATTAGTGGGTGTAGAAGTAGTTGTGGTATAGTGAGTTAGTTAATCTGTGTGATTTTAATAAGATGGAGGCCAGGATCTCTGTTGCTACAAGGATTTCGGCCATAAGTTGTATCATTGTGATGAAAGCAAGTAAAAAGGCCAGTATCTGAGTTGTGCATCCAAACCAGGGGCCAGTGGAACAACAAAGAGCTGAGTTGAAAGGTCAACGCCTCTGAGAGAAGTAGATTTGGACTTATGTGACTGGACTTATGTGTATGGACTTTCTTAGAGCGAGGAGTTGAGCTACATTAAACACCTTGAAGGACTATCTACAAAATATCAGTGTTTGGACTAATTTGTTGTTGTGAAATGTGTTAATTAGAGATGGTCGAATTTCTCTAAATTTCGATTCGGTGACTTCGTCTAATTTCCCGACAAAAATAACTTCGTTCCGTATTACTTTGGGACGAATCACGTTAAAAAACAGCTATTTCCAGGCTGCAAAGAGCCTGCAGGGTGCTGTAGAACGTTGTGCCATGCTTAAATATGCAGAGGGAGCTTGGTTTGGTCTTCATACAATGTTGTGTTTTAGTATGACACGCATATGACTGCCGGCGCTCTTAGAATCGCTTCACTATGAAATTCCCTGGGCACTTAAGAGGGCAAAACTGACCAAAAAACTGAAGGGGGAATGTGGCCTGATAAAGACAAACCAGAGACAGCTGGAAGAAATCAAGCAGAGGGCACAGGAGGCAACATCAGTGACAGAGTGTGGAGGTGACAGCTGCAGCCAAAGCATCATGAGGTCAGAGAGTGGCACAATGACATTCTGGAGGTGGCAAAACAGGAGTAGGCCACAGAGTGGCACAATGACACAGTGTGGAGGTCACGGCATCAACAGCAGCAGCAGCATGAGGTCAGACAGTGACACAATGACATTCTAGAGGTGGCAAAAAAAGGAGTAAGCCACAGAGTGACACAATGACACAGTGTGTAGGTCATGGCAGCAGCCACAGCAGCAGCATGAGGTCAAACAGTGGCACAATGAGAGAGTGTGTAGGTCACGGCAGCAGCCACAGCAGAAGCATGAGATCAGACAGTGGCACAATGACACAGTGTGTAGGTCACGGCAGCAGCATGAGGACGACAGTGGCACAATGACATACTGGAGGTGGCAAAAACAGGAGTAGGCCACAGAGTGAGACAATGACACAGTGTGTAGGTCACGGCTGCAGCCACAGCAGCAGCATGAGGTCAGACAGTGGCACAATGACAGAGTGTGTAGGTCACGGCAGCAGCCACAGCAGTAGCATGAGGTCAGACAGTGGCACAATGACATTCTGGAGGTGGCAAAAACAGGAGTAGGCCACAGAGTGGGACAATGACACAGTGTGTAGGTCACGGCAGCAGCCACAGCAGCAGCATGAGGTCAGACACAGAGCCTGCAGGGTGCTGTAGAACGTTGTGCCATGCTTAAATATGCAGAGGGAGCTTGGTTTGGTCTTCATACAATGTTGTGTTTTAGTATGACACGCAGATGACTGCCGCTGCTCTTAGAATCGCTTCACTATAAAATTCCCTGGGCACTTAAGAGGGCAAAACTGACCAAAAAACTGAAGGGGGAATGTAGCCTGATAAAGTCATGGCAGCAACAGCTGGAAAAAAACAAGCTGAGGGCTCAGGTGGCAACATCAGTGACAGAGTGTGGAGGTGACAGTGGCAGCCACAGCAGCAGCATGAGGTCAGACAGTGGCACAATGACACAGTGTGTAGGTCACGGAAGCAGCAGCATGAGGTCAGACAGTGGCACAGTGACACAGTGTGTAGGTCACGGCAGCAGCCACAGGAACAGCATGAGGTCAGACAGTGGCACAATGACACAGTGTGTAGGTCACAGAAGCAGCAGCATGAGGTCAAACAGTGGCACAATGACATTCTGGAAGTGGCAAAAACAGGAGTAGGCCACAGAGTGGGACACTGACACAGTGTGTAGGTCATGTCAGCAGCCACAGCAGCAGCATGAGGTCAGACAGGGGCACAATGACAATCTAGAGGTGGCAAAAAAAAGGAGTAGGCCACAGAGTGGCACAATGACACAGTGTGTAGGTCATGGCAGCAGCCAAAGCAGCAGCATGAGGTCAGACAGTGGCACAATGACAGAGTGTGTAGGTCACGGCAGCAGCCACAGCAGCAGCATGAGGTCAGACAGTGGCACAATGACACAGTGTGTAGGTCACGGAAGCAGCAGCATGAGGTGAGACAGTGGCACAATGACATTCTGGAGGTGGCAAAAACAGGAGTAGGCCACAGAGTGGGACAATGACACAGTGTGTAGGTCACGTCAGCAGCCACAGCAGCAGCATGAGGTCAGACAGTGGCACAATGACATTCTAGAGGTGGCAAAAAAAGGAGTAGGCCACAGAGTGGCACAATGACACAGTGTGTAGGTCATGGCAGCAGCCAAAGCAGCAGCATGAGGTCAGACAGTGGCACAATGACAGATTGTGTAGGTCAAGGCAGCAGCCACAGCAGCAGCATGAGGTCAGACAGTGGCACAATGACAGAGTGTGTAAGTCAAGGCAGCAGCCACAGCAGCAGCATGAGGTCAGACAGTGGCACAAAGACACAGTGTGTAGGTCACGGCAGCAGCAGCATGAGGTCAGACAGTGGCACAATGACATTCTGGAGGTGACAAAAACAGGAGTAGGCCACAGAGTGGGACAATGACACAGTGTGTAGGTCACGGCAGCAGCCACAGCAGCAGCATGAGGTCAGACACAGAGCCTGCAGGGTGCTGTAGAACGTTGTGCCATGCTTAAATATGCAGAGGGAGCTTGGTTTGGTCTTCATACAATGTTGTGTTTTAGTATGACACACACATGACTGCCGCCGCTCTTAGAATCGCTTCACTATAAAATTCCCTGGGCACTTAAGAGGGCAAAACTGACCAAAAAACTGAAAGCGGAATGTAGCCTGATAAAGTCATGGCAGCGACAGCTGGAAAAAAACAAGCTGAGGGCTCAGGTGGCAACATCAGTGACAGAGTGTGGAGGTGACGGCGGCAGCCACAGCAGCATGAGGTCAGACAGTGGCACAGTGACACAGTGTGTAGGTCACGGCAGCAGCCACAGGAACAGCATGAGGTCAGACAGTGGCACAATGACACAGTGTGTAGGTCACAGAAGCAGCAGCATGAGGTCAAACAGTGGCACAATGACATTCTGGAGGTGGCAAAAACAGGAGTAGGCCACAGAGTGGGACAATGACACAGTGTGTAGGTCATGTCAGCAGCAACAGCAGCAGCATGAGGTCAGACAGGGGCACAATGACAATCTAGAGGTGGCAAAAAAAGGAGTAGGCCACAGAGTGGCACAATGACACAGTGTGTAGTCATGGCAGCAGCCAAAGCAGCAGCATGAGGTCAGACAGTGGCACAATGACAGAGTGTGTAGGTTACTGCAGCAGCCATAGCAGCAGCATGAGGCCAAACAGTGGCACAATGACACAGTGTGTAGGTCACGGAAGCAGCAGCATGAGGTGAGACAGTGGCACAATGACATTCTGGAGGTGGCAAAAACAGGAGTAGGCCACAGAGTGGGACAATGACACAGTGTGTAGGTCAAGTCAGCAGCCACAGCAGCAGCATGAGGTCAGACAGTGGCACAATGACATTCTAGAGGTGGCAAAAAAAGAAGTAGGCCACAGAGTGGCACAATGACACAGTGTGTAGGTCATGGCAGCAGTCACAGCAGCAGCATGAGGTCAGACAGTGGCACAATGACAGATCGTGTAGGTCACGGCAGCAGCCACAGCAGCAGCATGAGGTCAGACAGTGGCACAATGACAGAGTGTGTAAGTCAAGGCAGCAGCCACAGCAGCAGCATGAGGTCAGACAGTGGCACAAAGACACAGTGTGTAGGTCACGGCAGCAGCAGCATGAGGTCAGACAGTGGCACAATGACATTCTGGAGGTGGCAAAAACAGGAGTAGGCCACAGAGTGGGACAATGACACAGTGTGTAGGTCACGTCAGCAGCCACAGCAGCAGCATGAGGTCAGACAGTGGCACAATGACATTCTAGAGGTGGTAAAAACAGGAGTAGGCCACAGAGTGGCACAATGACAGAGAGTGGAGGTCACGGTAGCAGCAGCATGAGGTCAGGCAGTGGCACAATGACATTCTGGAGGTGGCAAAACAGTAGTAGGCCACAGAGTGGCACAATGACACAGTGTGGAGGGCACGGCAGCAGCAGCATGAGGTCAGGCAGTGGCACAATGACACAGTGTGTAGGTGACCGCAGCAGCAGCAACAACAGCAGCAGCATAAGTTCAGAGAGTGGCACAATGACACAGTGTGGATGTCACGGCACCAGCAACAGCAGCAGCAGCATGAGGTCATAGAGTGGCACAATGACAGAGTGTTGAGGTGGGTGGCTATAGCAGTCCCTGGTAAAGATGGTTGGTGGCAGATGGAGAAACTGTCAGCAGATGTGTGGCATCAGGCGGGTGGCGGCATCAGAATAGTGGCTGAGGCAGGTAGTTTGAACCCAGACTGACGCCTAAGGCATTGGTGTGTGGAAATCCTGGCCGATCCACACCTGATTCATCTTGACAAAGGTCAGTTGTTCCACATTTCCCATGGACAAGCGGGTTCTCCTTGGGGTAACGATGGCCCCCGCCGCACTGAACACCCGCTCTGATGCCACACTACTGGCCGGGCAGGACAGCTTCTCCACTGCAAACTCGGCAAGTTGCGGCCACACATCCAGTTTGGCTGCCCAGTAGTCCAGCGGATCTTCTAACTGAGGTGGCAGAGTGCTGTCCAAGTAGGCCACAACCTGTTGGTTCAGGGACTGCTCCAGGTCCTGCTGCTGCTAGCTGCGCTGGCGACTGCCCTCCTCACTAGGCGTGTGAAGGAAGCTGCTCATCAGTGACTCCAGACTTAGGTTACTACTGATGGAGCTGGTACTGCTCCTACCCCCCCTCACCTTCCCCCAGCAGCCGCGGCAGTAGTACGTGAGCGCTGAGGAACCCCCCGGTCAGACCTGTCAGAGGAGGGACGATGCCGCACATAGGCAGCGGCCAACTGACTACGGAGGATTTCCCTATAGTATTTGAGTTTTTCCTCCCTCTCAATAGCTGGGAAAAAGGCTCCCATTTTGGACCAGTAGCGAGGATCCAATAGGGTGGAGAGCCAGAAGTCATCCCTCTGCCGGATGCTGACTATTCGGCTGTCACTAGCCAGGCAAATCAGCATACTGCGGGACATCTGCACAAGTGACTCTGAGGGGCTCCCTGCCTCCATCTACACTGTACACTGCCACGTGCTTGCGGGTCATCTGCCTCGTCTTCCTCATCTCCATCTACCTCCTCCAGCTGCTCCTGCCCCTCCTCTCTTGTCACCTGGGTAGAAAATCCACTCATTTCACCAGACAATGCTACTGTTCCAATGTCCTCCTCCTCCTCCTCCTCCTCCATTTCAGTCCCCAGCGGACTCATGTGGCCGCGAGATGTAGTCGCCACATCTTCAGTCCCCTGCCCAGACAGATTTTTCAGCATCTGTTCCAGGACATGAAGCAGTGGAATGACATTATTCATCCCGTAGTCCTGGCGACTGACAAATAACGTCGCCTCCTCGAATGGTCTCAACAAACGGCAGGTGTCACGCATGAGCTGCCACTGGCTGACATCAAAGTTACACAGGGGAGTACTCCTGTCCGCCTGGATCATCAAAAAATCGTTAATGGCCTTTCTCTGTTCATACAGTCGGTCCAACATGTGCAGGTTGGAATTCCAACGGGTGGAAACATCGCATATCAGAGTGTGTTGGGGGAGGCCGTTCTGCCACTGCAACTCGAGGAGGGTGTTCCTGGCTTTGTACGAATGGATAAAGTGCATGCACAGTTTCCTGGCCATTTTCAGAATCTTCTGAAGATCTGTGGAAGACTTCAGGAACCTTTTCACAACCAGATTGGACACGTGCGCCATGCAGGGCGCATGGACCATCCCTCCTAGGTGCAGCGCGGACACCATGTTCCTCCCATTGTCCGTCACCATGGTTCCGATTTGCAGCTGGCGCGGAGAAAGCCACACATCGATTTCTTGCTGCATGACGCGGAGCAGTTCCTCCCCTGTGTGACTTCGTTCGCCGAGGCAAGCCAGGTGTAGAACTGCGTGACACCGCTGTGCCCTACACATATGGTATGATGGAGCAGTACTTGTGGAGGCTGAGATGATGGTGGAGGTGGAGGAGGAGGCGGACATTGGCGCAGGAGCCGCAGTTTGTTTACGTGGAGGAGAAAGCGGCATCTCCTGTCCAAGTTGTTGTTGTGCCTGGGCAGGAAGCACATTCACCCAGTGGGCCGTAAAGGACATGTACTGGCCCTGACCGTAGTTACTGCTCCAGACGTCCGCGCTGCCGTGCACCTTGGAACAAACCGATAGGCTCAAGGACTGGCCCACTTTCTGTTCTACATATTTATGAAGTGCTGGTACTGCCTTTTGGGAAAAGAAATTACGGCTTGGAACTCTCCATCTCGGCTCGGCACAAGCCATTAGTTCTCTAAATGGTGCAGAGTCCCCCATTTGGAAAGGGAGGGACTGCAGTACCAACAACTTGGACAGGAGCACGGTCAGCTGCTGCACCTTTGGATGGTTGGACGCATACTGTTGTCTCTTTGCAATCGCCTCGATGAACGACTGCTGGCGCCATGGGTAGCGAGGGGCAGGAGCATCTGGACCGGGAGATGATGTCAAAGAGAAACAGCTACCTTCTGCAGAGGTGGTGGAGCCTTGACTGGCTACAATGGCATGCGTGCCACAGGCTGCTGCTGCGGCGGCGGCAGGATGGACCACCACATCTGAGCCACGTTTCTCCCAGGCCACCGGATAGTGACGCTGGATGTGTTGACGCAGGGCCGTGGTGCCAATGTTAGCTCCCTGGCCACGCTTCACTTTCTGCCCACAGATTCTACATATACCCATATTCGGCTCCTCCGGTGTCTTAGCAAAGAACTGCCACACCGATTTTACCGCCAACGCTCCGCACTGAGTGACTACTCAGTTTAGCAGCCACAAACTACTAGCTTTGTATCGTGTTAAAATGGCGTATTTTTTACGCTACACAACAAGAGAAAAAATTGTAATTAACCTTCGCTTGTGAATTATGCGACAGGAAAATTGTATTTTTTGGCGATGAAAAAGACGGTTTCTTGGAGTCACCACAGCAGAAAAACAACGCTTAATTAACCCCTGGATGTAAATTGCGCAAAAGAATTGAGCAGCCAAAAATGAAGTGGTATTTGTATTGTAAAAACGCTGTATCTTTAAATGAATACAACAGGAACTGGCTTAGATCCCCCTTGGATATTCAATGTGCTGTGAGCAGATAGGATTTAAATGTATATGCAGCTGCACTGGACGCACACTGGACTTCAGATCCAATACCCCAAAAAATCAGAAACAGAACATTAAGAGAAGCAGTCTCTGAGACAAGCTGAGACACCCCACAAAAATCGCTGTATAAAAATCAGTTCTGCAGTAAGAGCTATCAGCCGCAGCAGCACCTTCCCTGATCAGTACAGTGAGAGGAGTGTGAGCTCCCAGCGTCGCGCCCGGACTTATATTGCGGGACGTACAAAACCCCGCCGGTCTTTTTGGCTTAGTCTCTCACTGTCAGCAGGCTATCCCCTTTTCCCCCAGAGTTCTTTCCCCCTTTAACGCCAGTGCTCGCCCATTTTTTAATGAAAAGCACACTTGTTCCCCCAAGCCCCCAACTTGATTTTGTTCAAAACTAAAGTTTTCCTAAAATTCTAAATGAATTCCACTTCGTTAGAATCAATTCGTCCATCTCTAGTGTTAATCCTTTGACATAAAAAATGATATATTCTTTTTGTGTTTATCCTAGCTTTTATGTATTATAATTATTGTTGTGTTTTAAAAAAACAGCAAAAAAATATTCTGCGCATTGTTCATTCCATTTCTATCTCAAAAAAATTTTTAAATCACTTAATTTTTACCAAAGGTTTAAATCCCCAATGCCCTCCCACTAAGAAAGAAAAAAATAAAAATAAACAGGAAATGAGTGACTAATAAAAAATCTGCGAATGCGGGGCACAAAAATTTCCCAAAAGGTTAACCAAAGCAGTTCTTGCGATGACCTTATCTCCTTTTGTTCTTGGCACCTGTGGAAATACGAACTGCATTAACAGAAGTAAAGATGATGAATACTTCATCTTTCTCCGTTGCTATTCTGCCTGTAACCGTGGCCAAAGCTTTAAAGGTTAAATGAGATACTGCTTCAACACTACATACTGTCTTCTGAATGACATATGTGCTCCCCCATTTACTGTCCCCCCTCGGTTAACATTTTATAAAAAATTTAGCACTGGCAAAAAATGCACTTGTGGAATCCAGCAATATGCGGGAAATAAGATATTTAGATATGTAAAGGTTTTTCTAGCATTAGGTTCAGTCACCTACAACCTATAACACCAGTGGCACTGTTAAAATCTAGTATAAAGAAATTAGAATTATCTTAAAATGCAGATGTCTATTCAAAGGTATACCAACCACTTTCTAAACTCTAAAAAAGAAGATGGAGATAACTTACTGTATATGGTGCAGCAGAAGGGAAATATTTTTCTTGCCTAGCTCAAAAACTTTGCATATTTGCTCATATTAACATACAGTAATAAAAAAAGTAAGCCTTTTTTAAATTCTATGGCTTTGAATATCAGACTTAAATTTAAAAAAAAAATCTGGTTCTTAGAAGATCTTAAAATTTAGTTAGTAAATGCAACCTCAGACAAACAATATATAATAAATTCCACCATGTTGTTATTTATTTAACAAAAATTAACCAAAATGGTAGACCTATGTGTGAAAAACTAAGTACACCCCACGTATGAATAGCTTGTAGAACCACCTCTAACAGAAATAACTTGCGTAATTGTTTTTGTATGACATTATCAATCTCTTACATCCTTCTGGAAGAATTTTTGCCCACTCTTCTTTAGTTCATTACTTGGATTTTTTATGCATTTTTTTATGCCTAGAAGAGTGGGGAAAATCAGGCAAAACCTTTTGGGGCTAATGGTATATTTGATGGTGAAGTTTTGAAGTACTAGTCCCTTTTTTAGACATGATGTTATGATGGTAATGATTGGGATAACATCATGTTGAAGAAGGGGAAGAAGTAGTACTCCAAAAGCTTACTCGCTTTTAAAAGTTAGCCCCTAAAAGGGGATCGCCTGATTTTTTCCTCTTCTACTACTTTCTATGCCTAACACGGTACAACAATATACTACTAGCAATTTGTTTATGCACAGCTCTCTTGCCACAGTAGTACAATTAGGTTCAGGTCTAGACTTTGACTTAAAAGTGTTCTTCGGATCTTTTTTTTTGTTTTTTGCCCCTTTTTGCCCCAAACTTTAGGTGTTGGATAGATAGCCTCACAATTCACTCTAGAATACATTTGGTATACAGGGGAGTTCATTATTGTCTCAATGAGTGCAAGGTGTCTAGGCTGCAAAACAAGCCAAAATCAACATCCTTCCACCACCATGCTTGACAGCAGGAATGAGGTGTTTGTGCTAATATGCTATGTTTAGTTTTCACCAAATGTGCCGCTGTGTATTATGGCCAAACATCTCCACTTTGGTCTTGTACAAAAAACCGTTTTCCTACAGTCTCGTAGTTTCTTCAGATGCAACTTGATGCAGATTTAAGCCATGATCCCATGTTCCTCCAAAAAGAAGCTTTCTCCTAGTAGCCTTTTGAAAAAAAAAATAAACATTCTAGTGCAGTGTTGTTTGAGTGTACTGTCATCTGAGCATTGCCAGATCTGACGTAAAGTTGCTGGGTTGTCCAATCCTGGACTGATTGTAAAACTGACTTATGTTTCCCCCCCTTTTGAATTTCTTTACACTGTGATAATGAACTTTAATTGTTTGGAAATAGCTTTACAACCCTTCCCAGGGCTGCAATAGTTGCTTCTCTAGGATCATTGCTAATGTCTTTCTTTCTTTCTTTCTTGGCATTGAGGTAGCACTCAACTGAACGCTTTAAACTAGCAAACTACCAAAACTCCTGGTTTTACAAAATTTGTCACACTTGCTGATGACCAATTATTCAACTAATCATGTATAGATTTTTTTTTAAATAATGAGAGATCCACAGCACATACCAGCTTTGTGTTTGAAGTGAATCATATTTTACACTGTGAACAAATATACAGTCTATACAATTCAAGTATTGATTTTTGTTGGTAAAGGATCCCAGAAGATCTGGGGATCATGAACTGATGTGATGCTTCGGTTGCTTGGCGACCTTTTTCATACAGATCACGTTTAGAGATCAGGGATAAGAATGGAATTGTAGTGGGAACAAAATAGGTGAAGTGATATAGTGGTAGCAGAGTATGATTATAATTATTTGGGACAGTAGAGGATAAAGCCAGTGGCCTGAAATACTCAAAGGCTTAAGTAATACAAGGAATGCTTGCAGACAGGTATTTGCAGAGATGCAGAAGTGATCCCTAAATGTGATCTATATGAGTAAGGTTGCCAAGTGACCGAAACATCACATGAGTTCATGATCACCAGATCTTCTGGGATCCTTTTCCAACAATAACCAACACTTAAATTGTATGGACTGCGTATTTGTTTACATTGTAAAGTATAATTCACTTGAAACACAAAGCTAGTGTGTGCTGTAGATCTTTTTATTATTTGTATAATGTCTCTTCCACGATCACCCACACCATAATCGAGTGCTGTGCAAGGTATATGTTTAGCTTTTTCTTATAGACATAACAGTGGTATCGTAAAGTCACTCCTCTCACCAATTTCTAACACTTTCTATGGTGCAGTCCCTGTGAAAAGAGGCAAACACACCAAAATGGATTAAATATATAACAAATACATCACAAAAAAAAATACAATCTCAACTCACATACAACAAATATATAATAAGTGATATGAAGTGGTAGATTGTTAGCTAGGTTATAAGATTATTGGCAACACCTCACAATTGAGCAGAAGCTTGGTTGCCAAGACCATACAGGATTTTAACAAGACAGATTCCAACAAAAACAGGCCTTGCCATAACCAAACAGACAAGTTGAATGCACATCCTCTGCATCATTTCCAGAGATTGTCTTTTTAAAATAGATGTATGAGCGCTGCTAGCATTGCTGTGGAGATTAAAAGAAGTCATCCTGCCACACACTGCATCAAATAAGTCTGCATGGCTGTCGTCTCAGAAGGAAGCATCTTTTAAAGATATTGCACAAGAAAGCCCGCAAACAGCTATCTGAAGACAAGCAGACTAAGGACATGTAATACTGGAACCATGTCCTGTGGTCTTATGAGACCAAGATAAACTTATTTGGTTCAGATGGTGTCAAGCGTGTGTGGTGGCAACCAGCTGAGGAGTACAAAGAGAAGTGTGTCTTACCTACATTCAAGCATGGTGGTGGAAGTATCATGATTTGGGGCTGCATGAGTGCTGCCGGCTGTGGGGAGCTACAGTTCATTGAGGGAACCACGAATTTCAACATGTACTGTGACATAATGAAGCAGAGTATGAGCACCTCCCTTCAGAAACTGGGCTGCAGTGCAGTATTCCAAAATGATAATGCACCCAAACACACCTCCAAGATGACCACTGCCTTGCTAAAGAAAAGGAGGGTAAAAGTGATGGACTGGCCAAACATGTCTCCAGACCTAAACCCTATTGAGCATCTGTGGGGCATCCTCAAACAACAGCTGGAGCAGCACAAGGTCTCTAACACCCATCACCTCTGTGACATTGTCATGGAGGATTGGAAGAGGATTCCAGTGGCAACCTGTGAAGCTCTAGTGAACTCAATGTATAAGGGAATTAATGCAGTGCTGGAAAATAATGGTAACAAATAACCCAAAATATTGACACTTTGGGTTCAATTTGTCCATTTTCACTTAGGAGTGTACTCACTTTTGTTGCCAGTGGATTACACATTGATGGCTGTGTGTTGAGTTATATTGGGGGCACACCAAATTCACATATTTATACAAGCTGTACACTGACTACTTTACATTGTATCAAAGTGGCATGTCTTCAATGTTGTCCCATTAAAAAATATAATAAAATATTTACAAATATTTGAGGGGTGCACTCACTTTTGTGAGATATTGTATATACATATATTTTTATGAACAAAGCCACCAAAACCTGTGCACTTCCAGTTTTACCTCCAGCCAATAAATGGCTTAGAGATATGACTAAATAATTCTCAGAGGGGCCTTGTAGTCGGAGTAAAAAGGAGACAATGTTTGTGGTGGGGATGGACCAACTTGTTGGCTTTAACCTGTTAACAATTCCATAATCACCACTTGCAGTCCTTAGTCCACTGCCATAACACTTAAAGGGGTTGTCTCACTACATTGATTCATCTTACCTCAGTCCTATTTTCCTGATTTCATTTTGAATTCCGGGGCGTGTTTACTGGCTTCAACTAGGCTCCAGTGAAAGCCAGGTCTGTAGCTACAGAAACCAGTGCTGACAGCCTATCATGAGAGATCAAACAGGTCTGTAGTTGTAGCAACCTGAAGAGCTGATGCAGCTCATACAAGAGGGGTTATCTCAAAATAGGTAGGAAACTTAATGGACATATATTGCAAAGTGACTTATTTTTGAAAGATCTTTAATATAAAAAGCAATCCTTGTATTGAGAAACTCCCTTTCAGGAGCCCATACCCACTATGAGGCCCTCCCCACCACAAATAAAATCTCCTTTTTACTCCAACCTCAAGGTCCCTCACCCAACACTACCCTAACTTCAAACTACTTTAACAACAACTCGTCCATGAATATTATGCAAATAGGTCTGTCAGTGCCTTTGTCTTGCCTCTCTAAATTGTGTGTATTTGTGTAAATGTTACCATTCACTGTTGGAAGATTTCTCTTTACAATATTTGCACCAAGAAATAAATGAGATGCATCCCTATTGCCTGATTTACAAACACATTCTGCCTAATCCGCATCACTGTCACTCAGGCAAACCAAAACCTCACTGCATCTCACAGTTACTTTATCAAACATCAATTACATTTACATTAACTAAATAGGCAATCGATAGCACGTGTTTGCAACCCACACTGAAAAGAAGCAGGTTTCCTTCATTCTGTTACTTGTTTATATCTGTGATGTGGGCATAAAACAAACAAAATGAACGTAGTTCAATTTTGGCATAAAACAAACTTAAATTGTTGTTATGCATGAAACCTCTGTCAGCTTTTTAGATGTACCAACTTCTCGCTCCAAGATCTGAAATATTTCTTTGCCTCTTTGCTCATTTCTTTAGCACAAAAAGAGCTGTAGTTTTTTTTCTTCTCTTTGTTAGAATTAAATGACATCATGATTATTATTGCAGTTTCAGGGTACTCACAACACAGGACATTTTTTAAGTGCTTTTATGCCAGTTTTTGGATAAATACAGTACACCGAATAATATTGCATTGGCTAAATGCCAAATTTGTGAACCCCTTTACTACTTTCTCAAACACATATTTATGTGCCAAAAATGTAAAAATGACTTATCTTTTACCCCTTTCTAGCTAAAGAAGTTCTAAGTTGGCATGGATTTGATAAGGATAGAGCTTGCTACTATGGTAAAAAATACTTATGCTGTGCTGATATGAGTAACTCTTCCCTCACAGAGTTTCAAGGGAATGCATTACCAAAAAATTACCTGTTTTTTGACTCTTGTTTTTATGTTAAACATGTTTTTTACTAAATTTTGGCTATGTTTTCTTTTTTTTAATTTTTCATATCGCTATCAATTTTTTAAAAAAAATCATAAAATTCACTTTGGCTATTAGGTCTAATAATTGTCTGACATTTCCTGTTCT
The DNA here is from genome assembly GCA_025379985.1 of Phyllomedusa bahiana. Lineage (NCBI taxonomy): Eukaryota > Metazoa > Chordata > Amphibia > Anura > Hylidae > Phyllomedusa > Phyllomedusa bahiana. Next base: position 108,482 of record JAODAL010005258.1, read on the forward strand.
GTAGAGAAAACTTTTCATCATTTTTTTCCCGCTGGATCTACAGTCAGAAAACAAGTCCCATTCATCTCTATTGGATTTCGGACATAGAGATGTTTGGGATGCGTTTTTGTTTTTACTAAAATATAGTGGAAAGAATAAACATATTCCAAGGTTTTTGTAAAAATGGCGTTTTTTTAATCCAACCTCAAGAAAATCCAAGTCATGTTTACTACAGTACAACTCACATTTTCAATTTAGGTGTATGGGGATGGTTTTCCAGTAGTTTTTTTTTGATGGATTTAAAAATCCAAATCTGTCAAAAAATGAGCCTAAATCATTGCTATCCAGATGACTCTTACACTGAAAGGTGACCCCAACATATATACTGTAGATAACACAAGGTCTACCATTTGCAATAGGAGATAGTAACAGCTCCCCCTCTCTCCTTCCCTGCACAGTGATTTCTTCCCAAGTCACAGAGCATGTCTAGAAAACTCTCCTGTAGAAGTCAATAGTTCCCCCCTGTTCACAGGCTCCTATGTCTATGAAGCTGTTGTAAAGCATCTCTATAAATGCTGTTAAGAGCAGTTCAGGCAAGATGGCTGCCCCCATAAATGTATACAGACAACAGAGATAAATCAAATCTAAAATTAGAAAATTAAGACGGCTTAGAAAAAAAGAATATGGGCTTCATGTACGAAAACTGTCTAGCTCTAAGACTTTCTTTTTTGCCATACTAACCAATCAGAGCTCCCCTTTCATTTTTTCAGAGCACTTTGATGATAGGGAAGATTTGATTAGTTGCTTTGGGCAACAAAGAAAGGCTAAGACCTAGACAAGTTTCATACATATGCTCCTATGTATCACTATTTTTTAATAAGTAAAAAAAAATATATATGTTGGTGATAGCTTCCCATTAAGGTTTCCCCATGTTTGAAATAGGTCCCTCCAGTTCTGTCACTTTCTTCCTTCAGAGGGTTACTTAGTTATATGGTTAGTACAGCTGAAAGGAGGGTTTTCTCATCATGCAGTTTAACAGAGTTGCAGGCAACTTCAGACTCACATTTCCTGATGTGGGTGGGTTTAAAGCAGTGATTAACTTATCAACTCTACTATTCCCACCTGAGGCCTTTACATTGAAAAGACTACAGAAGATGTAAAATCTGTAGAACACAAGACTACAGAGCTCTATGGAGTGAAAACATGTTTTTATTTTAAACAAAGCTCCATTCCTAGAGATGACACACACCAGGGAATGAAATCACCATTGTCTGACAGCAGCTTCCAGCTAATCATATAAGAGAGAGGAGCTAGAAAAGGTTAGTAACTAAGAGAAACTTGTGTGCACTTAAAAGAGATAAAATCTCAGTTATCTCTTCACAAAAGCCACACAAAACAGCAATGCATTTGATAATAATCTTCATTTACCTTACATGTTAAAAGCTCATCTCTGTAGTGAGAAAACCCTTTAAGGCTTAAAACAACCTTTCCTGAAAAGTAACAACAAAAAGTTGCTGATCCCAAGTGATCAGACTGGATCAACAATCAATAAAAAACTCTATACATCTACAAAAGTGTTAATAGTTTTGTCTAAACCATTTTAAGGTGCTTAACTGTTCTTACTGTGACCAGATCCAAAAAGTCAAGTTCTTATGGTGGAGAAGGCTTGTCACCTCCCTAGATTTAACCTTCTTTCCTCCAGATGTAGAGAGTTCTCACTTTTCTATTGAGAGTGTTTTAATTAAAACATCTTTTTATCATACTTTTTGTACAGGCCATATTTGCACTTAAATTAATAATTTCTCCTAATAGGTTGGAGGCCTGGGTAGAGAAGTGGCAGATGAGGTTTAACACTGATAAATGCAAGGTTATGCACATGGGGAGGAAAAATCCATTATATGACTACATGTTAAATGGAAAAACACTGGGTAAAAGTGACATGGAGAAGGACTTGGGAATCCTAGTGGACAGTAAACTTAACTGTAGCAGCCAGTGTCTGGCAGCAGTGCCAAGGCAAATTAGGATCAGGGGGTTTGTATTAAAAGGGGCATAGATGCACATGATGGGAACATTATTCTTCCACTATACAAGTCACTGGTTAGACCACACATGGAATATTGTGTACAGTTTTGGGCACCCGTGCACAGGAAAGACATTGTAGAGCTTAAACAGGTAAAAAGGCGGGCAAAAAAAATAATTTAAAGGCCTGGGTGGACTGCAAAAATCCGAAAAAATTAGCAAGGTTAGGGTTTATTTAGTTCAGAGAAAAGACGGCTTCGGGGGGACATAATAAATATGTTTTAAATAATATTAAGGGCCCAAATTTATAGAGATCTCGCTAAGATTTATTTATACCCAGGACTGTATCTAGAACAAGGGGGCATCCTCTACGTCTTGAGGAAAGAAAGTTTCTACATAAACATAGAAAGGGATTCTTTACTGTTAGAGCGGTGAGACTGTGGAACTCTCTGCCAGAGTAAGTTGTCATGGTGAATTCACTAACAGAGTTCAAGAAGGGCTTGGATGCATTTCTGGAGAGTGAGAACATAAGTTATAGTGACTAGGATTCTGAAGAAGGATCTGGATGCATTTCTAGATGTAATATAACAAGTTATAGTGACTAGGATTCTAGAGGGGGGTCGTTGATCCAGGGATTTATTCCGATTGCCAGACTGGAGTCAGGAAGGAATTTTTTCCCTAACATGAGGTCAATTGGCTTCCACCTCATGGGGGTTTTTGCCTTCCTCTGGATCTACACTTTAACACTTTAGCAACACTTTAATAAATGGGCTGAACTGGATGGACGTATGTCTTTTTTCGGTCTGACAAACTATGACAAACTATGTAGGTGTCTATTCTCAAGACTAAGGGCCACATGCATGAAAACTGTCTAGGTCTAAAACTCACTTTGTATCCCATAGCAACCAATCAGGGCACTCCCTTCATTTCATATAGTGCTATGGAAAAATGAGAGAGGTGCTCTGATTTGTTGCTATGGGCAACAAAATGAGTTTTAGACCTATACAGTTTTCATACATGTGGCCCTAAAGGATTTTAAAATATTTTAACCTTTTCTCTAAGATTTTAAAATCCTCCATGCTCCTTGTCCATTTAGTTGCTCATCTTTGTACCTTCTCCAACTTCAGAGCATCCTTCTTATGAACTGGTAGCCGGAATTGAACTGCATATTCTAGATGAGGCCACTACATTGCTTTAACCCCTTACCATTGCAGCCAGTTTTGACCTCTATGACAGAGCTCTATTTTTTAAATCTGATGTGTCATTTTATGTGGGAATAACTTTTTAATATTTTTACCTATCCCTGTGATTCAAAGACTGTTTTTGAATGACACATTGTGCTTTAGGTTTGTTAGAAATTTAGATTATTTATTAATAATAATAAGTTCAAAAATGTCTGCGTGTAAGACAGTTATTACACTCAAAATAGTTTATAACTAGTATCTACCATATGCCTACTCTAGGTTGGCATAATTTTTTAAATGTTTATTTCCTTTTAAAAAAAAAAATTAGGACATAAGAGTGCTTAGAAATTTTGTAGTAATTTTTCACATTTGCAACTTACATTTTTTTAAGGACCAGTCCAGATCAGTCCAGGCTTTGAGGGGCCTTTTATAAATGAATCTCAGAAACGACACCCCTTAAATATCATAAAGTGTTTCATAGAAATTAAAGCAAAGTGGAGCTGAAATTTCAAAATGTCATTGTTTTTACAGATTTTCAATTTCTATCCATTATTCACTAGAACATGGTAGATGTGACCAGAGAAATGCAACTCAGCATCGATTCCTACAGTTCTGCCATTTTTAGAGATAACTCATATGTGCCCTAGAGCTAAACAACAAGCCTGAGAATAGGAGGAACACCTACTGGATTTTGGGGTCTCATTTTCATTACAATTTTCTTTAGGTGCCATTACAGGTTTGTGGACACTCTAAGGTGTTAAAACTTAAAATAAACAACCCTAAAAAGACCCCATATTGGAAACTACACCCCTTAAGAAATATATTCAGGGGTTCAGTGAATATACTGACTTCACAGGTGTTTCACAAATTTTTTAGCATTAGGCTGTGAAAATTAAAAATTATTTTTTTCCAACAATCTGCAATTTTAGCTGAAAATGTTTCATTTTTACAGGGAATCATGGAAAAACACCCCAATATGTAATCAATTTACTTCCAACTTTGGAAATACCCTATATGTGGGTGTAAACTGCTGTTTGGGTGCATAGCAGGGTATACAAGGGAGGGAGTGTTTGGATTTGGTTTGTGGAATGAAGATTTTGGTGGCGGCCATGTTACATTTGCAAAGCCCTTAAAGTATCAGAACAGGTGAACCCTTATAGAAGTCACCCGGTTTTGGATTGAACACCCCTAATAGATCTCATATAGGGGTAAGTTGTGCAATTTAGGTGCGCGAGTGTCCCACGGTTTTATAAGAATTGGACTATAACAATGCGGAGAAAAAAATGCAGATCCGCCATTGTTTTTGGGCTTCATTTTTACAGTGTTCGTCGAGTGTTATAAATGACAGGATACATTTACTATGTGGTTCGGTACAATTACAATGATATATATTTTATATAGCTTTTTATGTTTTATTACTTTTACACAACAGAAATGAGTTTTTATGTCTTCATAGTCTGAAAGTCATAACTTTTTTTTTTCTGTATTATGGGGTTCATATGCCGCTTTGATCGCTTTTTTATCAAGGTTATTGTGAGGTGTTTTAAACAAAATACAGCAATCCTGGTAGTGCTTTTTATTTTTATTTTTTACAGTAGTCACCACACAGTATAAATGACATGCTAGGTTTACTCCCAATTCCCAATTATGTTTTACTGCTTTTGCACAATAAAAACACTTTATTCAAAAATGAAAACAAGTTTTTGCATCACCATAGACTGAGAGCCATAACTTTTTATTTTTATGTGTATGGAGCTGTGTATGGGCTTGATTTTTGCAGGATGAGTTGATATTTTTATATTTATCATTTTTCAGGACACTTAGGCTTTTTGATCGCTTTTAAATAATTTTTTTTTAAGCCAGGGTGAAGAAAATACTTCACTCCTAGCAGTGCTTTTTATTTTTATTTTTAACAGTGCTTACCATGCAGTATACGGGACAAATTAGTTTTATTTTGTGTGTCTATACAACTACGGCGATAACAAATTTATATAGTTTTTTTTAATGCTGAAGCGCTTTAAACAAAAAAAGTATTTTTATTGTGTAAAACAATATTTATACATTGCTATTTTATATCAGCCATAACTTTTTTTATTTTTCCGTATACAGAGCTGTGTAAGAGCTTTTTTTGTGGGATTCATTGGTACCACTTTGGCATTTATATAACATTTTGATCGCATTTTAATTCCATTTTATGGATGAACAAAAATCGCAATTCTGTAAATTTTTGTTTTTTGGGTTTTTTGTACGGCATTCACTGTGCGTGATAAATAAGGTGCGATACCAAATATGTTTACTTCATTCATTTTTAAACTTTTTTGAGCTGATTAACACCTGGAAAAGGGTGGTGTACGTTTTTTTATTCAATTTTTTGTTTTTTTGTTTTACTTTTTCTAAACTTGTTTTTGTACCTTTTCACTTTTTTTTTACTTCTCCCCATAGGAGGACTTGTATTATTGATCAATAGATCACTGTTACAATGGATACTAGTACATATCATTACTGGTATCCATAGTAACTGTCAATCACTATGCACGGTCAAGCCCACAGGGCACACCCGGGCAAAGTGATGTCACAGGGAGCCCGGAAGCCTTTGTTAGGTTTTGGGGCTGCTAGGAAAGCCCTCAGCAGCCGTGATTACATTGCAGCAGTGCCGATGGAGACAGAAGGACCTCCCTCCCTCTCTCTTTTCCTTAGCTGCTGCCATCGCAATTGATGTCCAGGATGTAGCTGTACGTCTATTTGTGAGAAGTCACTTCACGCTAGGACATACAGGTGCGTCCAGTGACGATAAGGGGGTTAAATATTTTGTCCCTAATCCATAATTATTTATTGCAGTGAGCACACTGATGAGGACTTGTATGAAAACTGTCTTAGTCTAAGACTTTTCTTGTTGCCCATAGCAACCAATCAGAGTTCCCGTTTTATTTCATTCAGTGCACTGAAGAAATGAAAAGGGACCCCTGATTGGTTGCTATGGCCAACAAAGAAAGTCTTAGAACTAGACAGTTGTACATGTTGCCCTGAGTGTTCATACTTTGTATTATTTAGGCACTAGACTGGGAGTCACATGTATGAAAACTGTCTAGGCCTAAGACTTTCTTTGTTGTCCATAGCAACCAATCAGAGCTCCCCTTCCATTTCATATAGTGCTATGAAAAAAGAAAAGGGGAACTCTGATTGATTGCTATGGGCAATAAAGATCTAGATAGTTTTCATACATGTACCTCTAGATCATTTGGATGAATATAAATGTGTTTCCTTTTCAAGGAACAACTATTGTCATAGATTTGCATTGAGTAGATTAATCACTACATAGAGTAGGTTCATTGACTTTATATGAAATTGATACTAATGAGTTTTAATGTATTTATAAACATTACAATATCTCTCCTATACAAATAAATTAAAATATTTCTAATGATCCCTTATGTCAAGTGAACTGATCTTTTGATAAATCACAGTATAAATTATGTATATTACATTTATTATGTATGATATATATAGTATCTCACAAAAGATACCAAGGCTATCAACCATAAAAATTATCTTTGGTTTTCTCTTCACAAATTGGTAAAAATGCTTTACAAAAAGTATTATTATTATTATTATTATTATTATTATTATTATTATTATTATTATTATTATTATTATTCATAAGTCTGTTCCTTGACTATTTTTTCCATTTATATCTTCTGTATATTTCTCAAAGCAGGATGTGATTGTCACATTCATGTAAATGCTACCCTTCATCAGTTAAACCTCTATCAAACTCCAATCGCCTCATCACAAGTCTGTCCTGCTCTACAAGGAGAATATAAACGAGGCCCAAGGTTAATGTTTTCTGACCTGATTGGTCACAAATGAGAAAACGTCAGACTTGGGAGACAATGCTTTAGAGGCCTGTGTTTGGAAATTACTATTGTCTCCTTTGACTGAGGAACTATCACACCACAGCATAGTTTTGTATGCCTAGTCACGCAAGGTCAAAGTTTCCATCCTTTGAGCTTTGTCGTGTTTTTTTTTTTTGCCTGTTTTATCTCCTTTACTGACAGGTAAGGACTTTTCATATGTTGACAAGTTAAAAATATCCTCAGATATCGCATGGGTTTGATACTGAAATCGCAGAAAAAGCATCTTATGGAAGAGATTTCATTTTTTTATGATTAAGTGTAATCTACAAACTGATGGATATATTACATACAGTTAGAAATGTGGAGTTTATCTACTAACAACAATCTTTAAGCAAGTTATTTTAATATAAACCCTCCTTGTCAAGCCCCCATTATAGGTGGCAAGTAATAGTGTATTTTCTATGGCATTTGTACTTATTATTTTTTTATTTATTTATTTATTTGTTTCTTTCTGTTTCAAAGAGATGCATTGGATCTGATGAGTAGAACAAAATATATTGCTGCCATAGAAAAATAGACTATTACTTTTAAGCAAAGGAGGGTTGACAGTATCCCATTGAATAATAGCCTAACTCAATGCGATGTACTTGTATAAGCCATTGTTTGTATTATTAGTGTGCTTACATCTACTTTCACATAATTTAGTCCTAAAAGTAACATGCTAAAGACTGAGAGATTTATTTTTTATGCAATTTATGTCTAATGTTGCTCTGTTAAAGGGGTTAATGAGGGTTTAAAAATAATCAGACATATATTTCCAAAAACAGCACCACTCTTGTCCATAGGTTGTGCCTGGTATTGCAGGTCATACATAATAATTGTAATCTTTATTTATATAGCACCATCATATTATTTAAAACAAGCAAGGGCATTTTCTCTCTTAGCCATCTTGAGAAAAAAAAAACAGGAATTACATATGAACCACATGACCCAAACACCTAGACAGAGTTACTGTAAATTTAATTTGGAGATAGGTGTGGGAGGTTCAGATTATGTTGGATGATTCTTTGTTTGCAGGATGTAGAGCTCAGGTAGGGCGGTAGACAGGAAGAGATATAGAGAGGTGAAGCACTATGGAGAACTTTGTGGGTGACAGCAATGAGTGCTTAGTCTATTCTGTCATCGAGTACAGTGCAGGGTCAATACATCAGTGTAGAGATTGGACAATAAGATGAGCCTGGCTAATACATTCAGGATAGATTGGAAAGGTAAAGAGCTTTGGGAAGACCCATTAGTAATGAGCAACATAATGAGGATTCAAATGAGTCAGAGCAACATTAATATATGCAACCCCTTCCACAATGAGAAAGGACCAATTCTCAAGATATTTTTGATGTGCAGTTGACATGAGCATAGAAATAATTAAAGAAAAATCTCAGTTGAACAAAACCTAAGTGCTGCTAGGGATTTATCATGCATTGAAATTAAAAATTCATCGAAGTTAGTTAGAAAACACAAGCAGCTCAGTTTTTGAAAGATTAAGGGCATCATGTTTGAAAACTATATAGGTCTAAGACTGTTTTTGTTGCCAATAGCAACCAATAAGAGCTCCTCTTTCATTTCATATAGTGCTCTGAAAAAATGAAAGGGTAGCTCTGATTGGTTGTTACGGACATCAAAGAAAGTCTTAGACCTAGACAATTTTCATATATGAGGCCTTAAAGAGGACATACGACCTCCAAGGAATTCTCATGAAGTAACAGGAGACTAAAATACAAACACTTTCTCAAATAAGCTTCATTAGGAAAATCAAAGCGTTTCACCTGTAATTCAGATGTTAAAAAAAGTGATGGCCCTTTAAGACAGGATTGAAGTCAGGCCAAGTTGGCACCTGACAGCTTGATGGATCACTATGTTGACAGCTTTATGAAAGTAACTGCTTCTGAGCTGGGAGAGTGTATTGTGAAAGGGGAAGCCAGGAAGTCTACATCATGAGCACACTGGTAAGCTCTGGGCTACTATTTCTGTGCTGGATATAACACTAGCAGCAGTGTAATGTAGATGTCTGTAAACCCTGTTACACTATGTCCTCAGTGTGCTGTGCCTGTATGCAGTGAGAGACTAAGATTACCCGGTACAAGTAGCTCTGCTTAACAAAGTGAAAAGTCTTATAATTTCATCTACTGTTATTTTTTGTGTGGAGGTGATAGGCACTCTTTAGGTTTCAGACAGGGGTGTCTGTGTTAGATACAGCTGACAGTCAGTATCTGTTGTTATAATAGTGCACTGGGTTTTGTCAGTCTAGAGATGATATTGAAAACCACTTCTGCTAAAAGTCTATGTAGAGAGGAAAGAGAAGTGAACCTTGGACTAATCCCTGACTATCCTCAAAGACAAGGTAATGAGTAGAAGTAGAACCAGCAAATGATCCACTGAGCAAGCAGACAGGGACATAGGAAGAAAAACAGGAGAGAGTAGAATCTTAAAGGCCAATAGCGTAAAGAATAGATCTGGTGATATTTTTAGAAAAAGAAAACCCTTACAAATAAAATTTTAAAAAAATATTCTTCACATAACCCTTGAGACATCTTAAAAGGTTCCATAAGCACAGAAAAACATATATCAGAAAATAATATATCCATATTAGTATATTAACATACATTGTCAGCTCTACCAACTCTTTTATTTCAGAAGAGAAAACAGAAATATTTTGCAGACACCTTCATCAAAATGTATCTCTCAAGAGAATCAGAAGAGTTGTCTGAAAAACTGATTGTGTTATGCATGCTTCTGACAAACAGTGGATTGCCTCACGTACCCTATAGATACCAGATTGCTAGATGATCAGCTCAAGATTGATGGGATCTGCTAACAAATATTTAAATTGTATCACTATTTTAAAAGGGGTTGGTGACTTCTGGGCCCACCAATTAAGTTAATTATTGGAGCCCACCAGTGGAATTGATCTTTGGAACCTACAAGGAGAGTTGATTCTTGATACCCACCTATAATGCACATGACTCTTTTTATTCTACCTCTTGCTTTCTGCCTGTCCGTCCCTGCCTTTTTACTTAAAAACTAGCCCCGGGACTGCCATCCTCTAAGGCCCACCATGCCCTTTGGCCCAAAATGCCCATAGGCCCACCAGGGGTTTCACCTGGACCAGTCTGAGCCTGGATATTACGTTCATTAAGCCTCTTGCTATAGGGAATACCTTTTATCAGCTGTTGCATGAAAACTGTTTAGTATATTCTTGAGGCATCACTGGGAATCGACAGCAATCAATAGGCATCTGTTGTGTTCTTAGCATCTACTGATTTCAATGAGCAGTCTACAGTGCTCCGGAGTCAAGAGCTTTAAAGTAATGTAAGGAAATCCCGTCTATTATCTTTCTATGTCCTAATGTGGCTTATAGCTGGGAGCAATCAGTATCAGGTAACCATAAATGATCTTGCAGCTAGTAACTGGTGTTTTCAAAAAAGACAGAAGGCACAATTTACACAGCCTTACAGTCAAGTGTTAGCTTGGTGCTGTATAATATTCGTTTGTAAAAAAGCTAACGAGATCCAAATTTTTCAAAATGTTGGAATATTATGTTAAAGACGCCAGCGGACAATGGATTTTTAAGAACGGCTATAGTTATAGTAACAGTAGCTGTAGGCTTCCTCTTTTAATTCATGCATTTTTACATGATCAGCTGACTGCACATATGAATTAAAGTAATAGGTACTGCCTTTTAATATGGATGAGCTATTTTTCACATGTAGGCTATAATGAACGTACTTACCATAGTTATAAGTAGCTCCCTGCGTTATATAGCCTGTCTAGCTCTGAATGTTTCCTTATTGCAATCCCATCTCTCCGAAACCACATGGAATTTTATCTCCTGTCAAAGCCCAGGGCAATATCTGAGCAGCATTTTATTCATAAAGAAGGAAACATAGTTCCATGGCCTACTTTGGAAGACTTCGTGGCTTCAAGATACTCTAACAGAAATAAGCCCAAAATGAATAGAAAAAGATGTAGAATTCTGTTTTTCTAAATATTGAGGAAATAAACTCATCAGAAAGAGTTTAAAAATATATAACTTTCTATACTTTACATTTGCCAGGAGGAGGGTCTACCTAATATGTACTCATGCTAGCTATGCGTAATATACCTGCCCAAAATATGATATGCAATAAGTTATATGTAAATGTAATTTATCATATCAGCTTAGTTTTTAAACCTAAGCTGTGATAGCTCTTACTTGTCTTGTGCTTCAGACTTGAGTCAAACTCAAAGTCAACCTAAATCAGAAAGTTTTGGTCCAGGTCAGCCCAAATCAATTTTTGGTGACAGCCGCCAAAAAATTGACTGTAACAATAATCTTAATTCTAAGTAAGCATTGTTTAAGTAGTTTTAGGGGATCACTTAATGGTCTGGCTATTTGACATTCCTGTTGTGGTCTAATGTCTGGTTCAAAGTTCCATCCAACATCACTTCCTGCTGCTTAAACATAGGCTCAATGGTAACCATAAGTGACGTTGGACGTCAAGTCTGACATCAGTTCCAGTTTCCATAACATCGGACCTATGTTCAAGTAACAGGAAGTGACATCAGACCTCGTGTCTGACGTCACTTCTAGCTACCATAACATAAGGCCTATATCCAAGTAACAGGGAGTGACTTCAAATATCACGTCCAAAATAATTTCTAACGACTATAACATTGGACTTATGTTCAAGAAACAGGAAGTGACATTGAATAGGATATCAGACTGGAATTTTTATCTTGTGAAGGGCAATGCATCATCACACAAGTAAATTAACCCATATAACCTCTCAAACAACTCTCAAACTTAAGGGTAAGAGTTCAGTTACAGTTATGGTTTCGAACAGGAAAATGGTTAGAGAAAAAAATTGGGGGCTGGGATATTCCAACTACAATTTATTGATGTTTCTCAGACTTGGTCTAACTGAAAAGAGTCCCAGATGAATCACACAAGTCCTAACAAGACCTACAAATAAGAAGCTTTTGAAGATTGATTATCTTGCCTAGTGGAATCAATGGGCATATTCCGTTCTCTTCTATTTATCACGCCTGGGAGTTACACCCTGCTTTGATTACACAGAAGGAGACCAGCAGAGAGGATGCAGCGGTCATCGTTCTACAAATAAGAAGCCGTGGCTCCACTACCTCCAGTATTAAAATTGATCAGGATTTTGCACATTAAAAAGTAACTTGCTTTGTGTCATTGATTTATGATTAGCAGTGAATCTATCCAAAGATGTGGTTACTGCTGTTAAATTGTGAATCCAGATGGTCAATGAAAAAAGGGGCCAGGTCCTTTTTTTCACCTCGAAAAATGGGCCTGTGGTCGGCATGTAACTATCAGCTACACACTATCTGTGTAGCTGCTTCTCAGAGTGAAGGCAAGGATGGTTTATTACCATCCCTGCCTTCCTTACTGTTGTATATACAGCGCTCAATGAGTGCTGTATTTAGATGACAGCATTACAGGAGGTGTGATGACAATTCTATATAAGGCCTCTTCTAGGCCAGATCTTCTAGGCCAGAAGCTAGGAGATGACAGGAGCAGTGTCCCAGTGTAAGTGGCGTGATGATGTCACGCCGCTCACACTGGGCCTTAACTCTCAAAGTAAGCTGCTCAGCGGGAGAACAGGGAGAGAAATGTTTTTTTTTTATTATTTTTTTATTGGACTATACACCTTCCTACCTACCTACAGGGGGTTAAATCTACCTACAAGATGGCTATATCTACCTATATGGTAGCTTTATCTACCTACAGGGAGCATATATCTACCTACAAGGGGGCTAAATATTCCCACACGGGTGATAAACCTACCTACAGGGGAACTATATCTACTTACAAGGGGCATACATCTACCTACAGGTGGAAATATACCTACAGGGAGCTATATCTACCTACGGGTGACTATATCTACCTACATAGGGTATGTACAGTATCTCACAAAGTAAGTACACACCTTACATTTTTGTAAATATTATAATATATCTTTCCATGGGACAATACTGAATATATGACCCTTTGATAAAATGTGAAATAGTCAGTGTACAGCTTGTATAACAAGATAAATTTGGCGTGCCCTCAGTAACTCACACAGACACCAATGTTTAAACCACTAGCAACAAAAGTGAATAAACCCCTAAGTGAGAATGGCCAAATTTTGCCCAATTTGCAATTTTCCTTCCACAGTGTCATGTGACATGTTAATGTTACAAGGTCTCAGGTGTCCATATGAAGCAGGTGTGTTAAGTTTGATGTTATTGCTCTCACACACTATTATACTAATAACTGGAAGATCAACATGGCACCTCATGGCAAAGAACTCTCAGAGGATCTGAAAAAAAATAATTGTTGCTTAGGCTTAGGCTTAGGCTATAAGATTTCCAACTTGATCACCATGCTGATACTGAGCTTCAGCATGGTGACCAAGACCATACAGCGGTTTAACAAGACATGTTCCATTCAGAACAGGTCTCACTATGGTCAACTGAAGCAGTTGAGTGCAGGTGTTCGGCATCATATCAAAAGTTTGACTTTTCAAAATAGACATATGAGTGCTGCCAGCATTGCTGCAGAGGTTACAGGGGTAGGAGGTCAGCCTGTCAGTACTCAGACTATATGACAAAAGACGCCTCTTCTAAAGATGATACACAAGAAAGCCTGCAAACAGTTTGCTGAAGACAAATAGACTAAGGACATGGATTAGTGAAACCACATCCTGTGGTTTGATAAGACCAAGATAAACTTATTTGATTAAAATGGTGTCAAGTGTGTGTGGTGGCAACCAGATGATAAGTACAAAGACCAGTGTGTCTTGCCTACAGTCAAGCATGGGGGTGGGAATATCATGGTTTGGGGCTTCATAAATGAATGCTAACATGTACTGTGACATACTTAAGCAGATCATGATCCCTTCTCTTCAAAAACTGATCAGAGGGCAGTATTACAACATAATAATGACCTTAAACACACACCCAAGACGACCATTGTCTTGCTACCGAAAATGAAGGTAAAGGTGCTGGACTGGCCAAGATTGTATCCAGACCTAAACCCTATTGAGCATCTGTGAGGCATTCTCAAATGTAAAGTGGAGGAGTGTAAGGTCTCTAACATCCACCAGTTCTGTGATGTCATCATGAAGGAGTGGAAGAGGATTCCAGTGGCTGCAACCTGTGAATCTCTAGTGAGCTCCATGCCCAAGTGAGTTAAAGCAGTGCTGAAAAATAATGGCGGACACACAAAATATTGACACTTTGGGCACAATTTGTTCATTTTAACTTAGGAGTTTACTCACTTTTATTGCTAGTGGTTTAGACATTAATGGCTGTGTGTTGAGTTATTTCACACTGTTATACAAGAGGTACACTGACTACTTTACACTGTATAAAGTGTTATATATTTAGCATTGTCCTATGAATAGATTTAATACAATATTTTCAAAAATGTATGGGAGTACTCACTTTTGTGACATACTGTACCTACCTTCAGGAGGCTTTCTCTAACTACTGGGGGCTTATATCTACCTACAGGAGGCGCCTTTACCTACTTACAAGGGGTTTATATACCTACCTACTGGGGGCCTCTTTACCGACCTACCAAATGGGGGTCTATATGCCTACTTACTTACAGGGATGGATAACAATCTATATACAGGGGGCTGATATAGATATCTACCTAACTATTAGAGGCCTTTAAGCCTACCACAGAGGCCCTATATACATATCGACCTACCTGCAGACAGTCTATATACCTAGCTACGGGGGCCTATATTCCCACCTACCTACAGTTGCCTACCCACCTACCTATAGGGGCCTATCTATCCTATCTATTGGGGGGGGGGGGCTAAATAACTGCCAATCTAACTAATAGAGGGACCTAGACACCTGACTATTTGTGGACATATAAATCTACCTTATGGGGGCTATACACCTTCTTAATTGAGGACTACCCACCTAAAAGAGGGTTTACTTATCTATCCACCTAGTTTAGAGGTGAACCTTTATACTATCTTGGGGGATTTAATTACCTACTATATGGGGATATAAAGCATGACTAGACTTTGGGGGCACTTTTACTGTTTGGGGCACAATGGGATCATTATTATCATTTGAGTCACTATGGATGGGGAGCTTGTACAGAGGTAGGAATTGGTAGGGAAATGCTTGAAAAGTAAGGAGTCTAAGATTTTTGTATCATAAATTCTACAGGGATAAGCCATGGTCAGGAGAAGATATCATGACAGTCTGGACCGAATGGAAAAAAAGAAGGAAAGAGAACGTCTCATCAGAGAAGAGAACGACTCATTAGAAAAGACAGTCACTGGATGTAACTTTACTTTAATCACTTGCATGTGTACAAAGTGTCTGCATAAAACTGGTACCTGTCACTGCATGGTGGTAAAATTGATCATAGTGCAATGTTTTTTATTCGGTAACAGAATGGTGGTATTATTAAGTCACTATGTGGTGGTGATATGTGGTCATGGTGATGTGGTGTTATTCAGTCAATAGATGGTGATGATATGTGGTAATGGTATGGAGGTATTATTCAGTCACTATGTGGGGGTGATATATGGGAATGGCGTGGCGGTAAAATGAAGGAAAGAGAAAATGTGAGAGTAAGGGTTGAGGGCGATCAGGGACTGGATAATAGTGATGCGCTGTCTTACAGCATGATTCAACATGTTAATGGGGGGGATTTTTTTTTCTCCTTGCTCTGAGTGCAATTTATCCAAGAAAAGCCCCTGATATGTGTCTATTGTACTTTTACTTTTACTGAATCACACAGACACATTGTTAAGCAAACATAATTTTAATGCTGTGTAATATAGATAGGTCAAGCCACCGATATTAAGACTCTTTTACTCCTTTTCCCTGTCGGGGGAGTGCTCCAGTATGTTTTATTCAGTTACAGCATACTGTACAGGCAACAATATTGTCTATAATAGGAATGAAGAAAATTTTCCCACTGTTTCCACTATAATTCTGGTAACTTTTTTTTGCATGTTAATACCTGGCTGATATAAAATGCATAACTAAATGTTAACCTTTAAGGACTATTAAATAATTTAAAGCATATCTATTAAATGTTCTGATTCATAAAAAGACTTCCATTAATTATTGTCATTATCATTTGGATAATTAAAACAGGTCAACAACCTTTTAGATAACTTTGAGGGGATATTTGACTCAAGGTAAATTATTCAGTCAGAAAACCTCAACATTAACCTTCTTGAACCCAAACTAAAATGTGACTATACATGGAAATTTAAAAAAGCTCACATTGTTCCCTCTATTGACAAGCTTTATAAAACAGATTACTCCCTACTCAGTAAATATAAACCTTCTCATTAAATGGTTCTATTTTATACAGTTATATGAATGGTATAGACACAGATTTGTTGCAGAAATGTCTGCAAATCTCCATACAGTGAGTGAGACTTTTCTGTACTATGCATGTGGATTTCCCAAAGCAACATTCAAATGAATGAGACCATCTCTGAAATGTTTGCATAAATCTGTCACATTCTGTTGTTTTTAAAATAGCCCTGAACAAATTTTACACAATTACTTTTTTTGGGAACCTCTGTGTTAATGTATGAGTTTTGTTTTGGCAACATTTGCATGGAAGCATTCACAGTCATTGGCATCATTTGATTTTATGTAATCACTTATATTTGTCTAAGCTAACCACATAATGAAATGGCCTTAGGTGACAGAAATATGAATGTAGCAAAGTTGAGCCTGATGGTGATATCACAGTTTCTCGTGTTATCTGCTCTTTTGAATTTAAATTAAGCATTGATAAAGTTGAGATAAGGCTCTGTGCTATGATATCATGATGTATTATCTGTCACGTTTATCTTTGCTACATCTGTATTTTCCACATCTGGTTGGATTGATTATGGTTAAACAACCTTATACACTCTTTAACAATGATTAATTCCCCCCAACAGTAATCTATTAAAGACTGCAACCTAGATTTGAGCACATTAATTGCATTTTTGTTCTGAGTGAGCAAAATAGCATCTCTACTTAATGGAATAGCTAGTAGTAAAGAAAAATTTATTTAAATATTACACTTATATTCAATGAGAAACAGAAACAATTTTACAAAACATTGTTCTCTATGGATCATGCATCTCACTCTCTCTTTTCTTTTTCTTATCCTTTCTATTTAACATACAGCATAAATGATTTGTAATGTTGTTCCACAATATGACATCTAATGTTAATTGTACAGTACTGATATCAGTATCTTGGCACTTGCTGAATAATTTTATGTAACATATTTTATGGTTTTATTCTGCAGTTGAAACTGGAATAAATTAGTGTAAAGCGATGTTTATAAAATGTAAAAATGTACAGAATGTAAGGCTTTGAACAGCTGAATTGGACCTGATATTTTATATACAAGCAGCTATTAGATCTACAATCATAGAACATAAAAAGAATAATAACAGACAACTACTGTACCTCCTACCATTGTATATGGAAGGAAACAGTAGTCTAAAAGATGATTCACCACCAAAAACAAATTTGCAGCTGCCTAACTTTGCATGTCTAAGTGTCTAGTGCAAAGTAGACATTAAAACAGTTAATAATTTTTGTATATATATATAAAAAAGACGATCGCGCTCTGTTCGCTGTATAAGGTGCCAACTTAATCACAAGCAGTCCCCAAATAATCAAATTCCAAAATATGCAACCCCCATGCAAATAGTATAAAACAGTGTAAAACACACCTGTAATAGTGCAACCACTTCCCCAGAGAATCTCACTGGATGCTCACATCAGCCAGGAACCTCGCACTAATCCAGGTTTCTGTCCACTTAAATCTTCAGTTGGTGGATTTGTCAGAAATAATATATAAAAACATACAAACAGTGTAGTGTGTTCACTGCTAATACACTCCGGCCGGCAGCGTGCAGGATCCACACATACAGGCTAACAGACTAGAGTGACGTCACTAAGGCTGTAGCTAACGAAAGCCAAGCAGGCATACAAGACCTACGCGTTTCAGAGAATAACAATCTCCTTCATCAGGGTATCTGAATTGGAAGTAAAAAACACAGAGTTAAAATGAGTTCAAAAGAATAAAAGTGGAAAGAAGGAATCAAAAGTATATATTTAAATGTCAAAGGGAGAAGATGTTCGGGTTAACTTTTATACCTATTCAGGTGAGGAGAAGCTGTATTTACCATCCATAACAGTAAACTGGATACGTGGAACAACGTATTGAAGAAAATTTGGCTCTAAGAGAGACAGAAAAAAACTGAGAGGCTAAAATACTTAAAGGGGTTGTCTCGCTACAAAGAATAGCTTTCAAATTGTAGGGAACACAAAATAAAGACATTTTCCAAATATATTGCATTGTTCCTCTGTTTTCCCTAAAGAGATACAAGTGAATTTATTACCTCCATGGCTATTTCAGTTCCCTCAGTAACCTACCTGTAAACAAATCTCCCCAGGCTGTTTCTTCAATGAGATAACAGAGAGTGAGTCATCACACAGGTTGGCAGTGTCAGTCAGTGTCCTGTGCTGCCAGACAGTAAAAAGCTTGATTTATCTCAAGTAAACAGCTCTGTAATTAGGGCTTTTGTTTTGGGGATCAGATAAGAAGTCCTGCAAGTAGTTTGAGAAGCTAATCTAATCTAATTAGCATCTGAAAGCACAACGGAGCTCTGAGCTGTATGAGCTTATGCAAATTAGTCTGAACCAGGAAGTGACAGAGAATTTCTTTCATGCATTCTTTGAAACCCTGTGGGGAGACAACTCCTTTAATTCCTTACAATAGCTAACTTGCAAGCAGGGGCGTAGCTATAGGAGTTTCAACAGTAGCAGTTGCTATGAGGCCCTGCATCCTGAGGGGGCCCAAAAGCCCCTTTGACACATAAGAAGACACTGAAATTGGAAATGGCACACGGTAACTGGCAGGAGCCCCATTTCACTTTTTGCTCCAGGGCCCAAGAACTTCAAGTTACAACTCAGCTTGCAAGCTTTGTACATGTGATATATGTGGTGGCAGCAAGAACATCAAAATGGGGAATATGGAGGTTCAGCTGGCAGGGGCATAGTTATAGGGGGTGCAACGGTAGCAGCCGCTACGGGACCCTGCATCCTGAGGGGGCCCAAAAGCCCCTTTGACACATAAGAAGACACTGGTATTGGAAATGGCACACGGTAACTGGCAGAAGCCCCATTTCACTTTTTGCTCCAGGGCCCAAGAACTTCAAGTTACGCCTCAGCTTGCAAGCTTTGTACATGTGATATATGTGGTTGCAGCAAGAACATCAAAATGGGGAATATGGAGGTTCAGCTGGCAGGGGCATGGTTATAGGGGCTGCAGCAGTAGCAGCCGCTACGGGACTCTGCATCCTTAGGGGGCCCAAAAGCCCCTTTGACACATAAGAAGACACTGGTATTGGAAATTGCACATGGTAACTGGCAGGGGTGCCAATAGGGTAGTATGGGTATTACTCCTGTCAGAGGCCTTAATTAAAAAGGGGTCCACTGATATGTTAAAAAATAAGAACTAGTAATGGGAGGGGGCCCCATTTGATTTGGCTGTATGGGGACCTGAAAGGGTTAATAGATGACTGATGGCAGCCCTGGTAATGGGGGAGCCCCATTTCACTTTTTGCACCAGGGCCAAGAACTTGAATTTACGCCTTTGCAGGCTGGATTAGATTAGACTGCAATACCATTGGTGGCATTGAGAACATGCCAATGGGGAACATGAAGGTTCCGGTTTGACTAGATTAGACGGCAGTACCATTGATGGCAGCAAGACCAGGCCAGTGGGAAACATGGAGGTTCCGGTTCAGAAAGATTAGGCAGCAGCACCATTGGTGGCAGCAAGAAAATGGAAATGGGGAACAGTGAGGTTCTGGTTCAACTAGATTAGATGGCAGTATCATTGGTGGCAGCGAGAACATACCAATGGGAAACAGGATAACAGGACTTAGTACATTTGGTGGTAGTACAGGTGGAGGCATTTAAAAAATAAACATTTGGAGGGCTACAAGGACTTTTAAATCTAGCTGTTGGCAGCAATAGAATACAATTTATAGAAGTAGCAGGCACAGGAATTACAGACATGAGATGTAGTTTAAATGTGTATTTCCCATTGTCAAGAAGACCTGCTACAGTTAACTAGTCAGTGACATCTGCAACTGGGGCAACAAGATGGTCAGAGATCCACGCTTGATTCATTGGATTCCACCACGTCATCGCCAGGGCCATGATGTTGTGGAACCCATCTGTGTCCACCAGGCAGAAAGGCAACATTTCCAACAGCCTGACAATGCCGACATTCAGGCTTTTGGCTTTGGGTTGGTTGCTCCCACACCTGGTACACAGAAGGCTGGCTGCCGGACTGGCAGGTGACTTCCTCTTCCTCACAGTCTAAATATTTAATTTGCGGGCTAAAAGCCACAGGCACTGTGAGGCATTCCTGACTGCTCAGTATTTCTGCTCACGGACCAGCTTCCTTCACCTCCTCTGAGGGCATCAGCGATTCGATGTTAGAGCAGACAAAATCATCCTCTTTGGCCTCTTGATCTTTTGAAATGCCTTCTGACCCCAACTGCATTGTGTGCTCAAAGAGCTCTACAGAATAAGGATTATTGGAGTGGTCTGTATATTGGGTTGTGACATTCGTCCCATGTTTGCTTCAGGTTGAACTGATGATGATGACGACATTTGTGGCTGTGACTGAGAGGAAGAGGAGGTAAAACCACTGGATACAGAGTCTGGTAACCACTGAAGAACAGATTGGCGACGCTTTTCAGCAATGAGACACACAGGAAAATGAACAAGTGATGACAGCCCTGACGGTCCTGCAACTGACGATGTGCTCGCTTGTGTGTTGTCCGGAGCAGTGGAAGGAGTACCTTGTTTCATACCTCTATTTCCACTTCCTATGCTGCTCTTTGCTCGCTCACCACTTCTAGTTCTCACCATGTTCAAAAGCTAAATATTATAGCTCTGCGCGTATAATAAAAAAGAGAGAAGTGCATATATATGTTGATCACAATAACATATTCTTATATTTCAGCGTTATGTGAACTTAAAACCTGGCAAAATTACACTTCTTGGCGTTGAGTGAGATTTAGTAACAGAGAGAACTCTATTTGCTGGATATACATCTGTATGTCAAGAACACACAGTATATTTGAAAGTTATTTCACCATAGAAACTGCCAAAAATGAACTCAGTATGATTTTCACCAATCAACCACTATTTAAAATAGATTTCTTTGTATAGGAGATTTGGAGACGGTGTGTTATACAATTACTGAACCCCCAAAACTGCCAAAATGAACTTTTCTCTACGCTGAATAATTTTCACCAACCAATATGTAAAATATATTTCTTTGTATAGGAGATTTGGAGACCGTTCCCTGTACTACCCAAAGCTAAAAAATTTACCTGTTCCCGCTTACATACAAATTTAACTTAAGAACAAACCTACAGTCCCTATCCCGTTCTTAACCCGGGGACGTCTTTAAACTTTAAGGAATAAAATCTATAGTGTGTTGGACAAAGTATAGATAGAAGGTCTACCATTATAGTTATCAATTTTTACCTATTTTTGTTTTCACAGATTAATTATTCCCTTCACATTAAAGGGGATTTGCCAGGACGCAAGTTACTTACCTCCTTATCAGCACAGGGAGAATGTCAACAAATCACGAGTCATGAAAGCTGCAGGGCTGAGAGGGAGGGGTTGAGCAAGGAGTAAGGAATAAGGGAGCGTCTCAAAACGTAACTAAAATAATTACATTGCAACAGTGCAGACACAACAGACACAGCCTCATAGACTGCACTTTCTACCCAGCCCCTTGAAGCTCATTCATTTTTCCTGTCATCAGATAAGAAGTGTTTCACACAAGCGCGGCCTGTCAGCTCCTAGGTCGTGTCTAGAGGAAGCTTTCAGGTAACTAAGGGGGATTGAGAAATGCTGTAGTTCTCACAGGATTCACTTTTTGTAATCACATATATTTAGAAAAGTGATTACATACCCATTTTGGAGGATCCCACGACAACATTACATCGTGGCAAAACCCCTTTAAGGATTATAAAAGAAAGTCAACAACATTAACTATATGTATCAAAGACTAGCTTGATAGATAATGCACCATGATAAAAAAGCACAGAAAGCTATCTCAACTTTTCCAATGTTTTTAATGGCCTCTGCTGTCAGATAAGAACTGATAACATAAAAAACTATGATTTAATGGTCAAGCTAGATGTCGCTGCATCGGTAATAGACGAATGCAGATCTGAGAACTAGACTTCAAGCTCTGTCTCTATTTACTTTCTTTGGACAATGTAATTCTTGGTATGGGACTTAAATGAGTGATACAGTAAATTACTATATAGCTTATCTACCGTTTATAGTATTCTACCAATAGCTTATGTTGACTAAATGACTAATTGGGAGATCACAAAAAGTTGAAGAAAGTTTTATGGTAAGGTTCCCTTTATCTTTCAAGTTAGTATTTGTAATATAGCCATGCATGAGTGTGTCATAAGACCACTTTAACTGCCTGAAATGCTAAGCTGTTTAATCTCGTAAGATATAATGTATGAAATGTATTTAGCTTTAAAAAGATGCAAAATACCCTACTAAGACATGATCAGCCTCTGGCACAAAATATCAGAAAATACACATTGACTCACCGTCAAACAAACTCTGATCACAGGACCTCCTAGCAATGGATACATTATTGATTAGTTGCTATCATCCTATTTCATATGTATCCAGAATTTTGCATTGCTCTGTCCCTGCTGTGCAACCAAATTGCTGCAGCAAAAAAGTGTTTTCTTTCTATTCTTGTTGCTGTGTTATAATACAGAATGCTAACTCATGGACTGCATCTGATGAGGTTATCAAGCTTTACCATTTATTAGCAATAGTTTTTAAACACACACTGTCTCTAGTCTCTGCACAATTTTGTCACTCTTTGAGTATTCTCTGTTTTTAGCCTCAAGCCTGAATTCTGACTTTGACTACCAGAAACCTGGCCAATTAATCCAAGCGTCTTTGTGTGGGTCCTGGGTGAAAAATAATTCCTTAGACTTGACACCTCACTTCAGTCAGTGGCAGACTGGTTACAGTGCACAAGCAGAGTCACAAGCAGTTTTATACTCACGCTGTCTCCTCAGGTGGTGGTGGTTCTTTAGCAGCGATTAGCATATTTAGTGTCTCTGTAAGTAGCTTAGCCTTTAGACTGACAAGTGCAGGAGATTATATCTCTTTAGTAAACATAGGGTGCATATGCTGTGAGGACTGAAAACAATGGCTTATCTATAATCTTGCTAGAGATCATTTGTTTGCTTAGGGCTTGGGTTTGGAATTTTTTTTTCCTACGGTGATCAGTGTACAGGATTATGCTATATTTTAATAAATCTGACTTTTACAGATGCTGCGATACCAATTATGTGTAACTTTATTATTATTATTATCATTATTTTATTTATTTTTTTTTACATTAACATTGAGACCCCTTAGGGTGCGTCACCACTCGGGCGCACGATCATTTGTACAGCCTATTGCATTGTATAAGCAATGCAATAGGGTGTACAAATATGGTAGTTTTACTACTTCTTGTCTGGGGCAGGAAGTAATAAAACGAGAAACATGGTGGTGAAGGTAACCTTCACAAGGCTTCCAGCTGCCATGCAAACCAATCGGGATCCTGCGATTTTGCCGCAGAGTTCTAAAGGGTTAAACCACATGGAATGGAGCCGGCACCATTCCTTGCTGTTACTGGCAGTTGTCAGCTGTAATTAGCAGCTGGCACCCACTGCCTATGTAATGGGTTAACTGTCCCTTCATGTTGAAAGCTAATCTCTATAGTGAGAAAACCCCTGTAAGAGAAAAGGTTATCTGAGTTTCATGATTTCTCTAAGAATTCTAGCAAATACTTTAAATGACATATTAAATAACTTACCTTTTTTTTTCCACCTAATCTTATATATTTGCGTGTTATGTAAAGTATAATTA
The DNA here is from genome assembly GCA_025379985.1 of Phyllomedusa bahiana. Lineage (NCBI taxonomy): Eukaryota > Metazoa > Chordata > Amphibia > Anura > Hylidae > Phyllomedusa > Phyllomedusa bahiana. The sequence goes on from JAODAL010005258.1 coordinate 132,561, forward strand.
ACATTCCAACAATTGATAACTTCCAATGATAACAGTACGCAAAGACGGAGACTGGTGTACAAAAAAATGCTTATAGCAACTGTGTAGACAAACAAATGAAGACTTCTGTAATTACCTGTAAATTAGTATACAGTTTGACTGTTTGATTAAAGGTGACTGAGGAAATAGTTCTAAAATCTTCAAAACATTTGCAGCGACATGCTCTGTTTTCCTGAAAACCACAGTAGCGTGTTTTGATTAAGGGTAATTAGAGGCATATTCGCGATACATTACAGAATTTGTTTTGTAACTCCCAGCAAAGACATTACATTGAATTTAATTAGTTTACAGTGTGTTATTAATGACTTTAATTGGCTGTTAGATTTCACAGCATAAATTGCCTGATCATACTCCCTGACTCTTTCTAATCATCTTCAGGATAAATGCTAGCAAATCTGAAGATGGAAAGCTGTGGTTTCTTCTAGAAAGTGCATTATTACTGCAAGGTTATACCAAATTGTTGCTTGGTAAATAGCTTACCCAAACTGCACCACTGTGCCATCATCAAACCAAAATACAAGTGGTCATGTTAGTTTTTATATATGAGCCCATATGAAGTCATGTCCACATGTCCATTACTATGGCCACCTACTTGGTACAGATGGAACGTCACAAAGCATGAAAGATTGGTACAGGTTTTAACCAAAATCAGTGCACAAAGTATACTTTCAGATTGAAGACACATATGGATATATAGTAACAGAGTGTACAGGGCTTAACAGGTCAACTAAGATTAGTTACTAAAAGGGTAATACTTCTTATTTTTATTAAAGTTAGTATATCTTTTTATTAAGCTATTTATTTAAAGAAAGAACCATACAACTTTCATACCTTTACCGTACATATACCAGTATGTCTCTGCATAGTCAAATGATTTACTGAATAAAACTAAACATGATATCAGTCCTGTGTTCCCACCCCACCTTCACATGTCAATCCATTCCCAGTATTGAACACTTGAAAAAAGACACAATACCATTTTAAAGGGGTTGTCTGCTGAATAAAAAAAATCTATATGGCTTGCCTGAACGTTCATTCATCTCCATGCGATTGGTACAATATAATACCAGGGAGTGCTGCTTCTTATCGTTTCTTTTTTTATATACTAAAGAAGTATGATTGAGGCAGGAAAGTGTAGCAGATGAATGAAGAGTGAGGACATTGTGGATTTTTCAAGAATTGCCAACTGCCAACAAGCCGACAGGCAAGATCTTATGGAAAAAAAATAAACAGTGTGTGTGGAGAGAGCAAGATAAGAAAAAAATATGAAAAAGAAAGAAAGTAGTGTAAAAGTAGTCATTATGGTTGAATAAAGACATTGGGCCACATGTATGAAAACTGTTTAGGTCTAAATCTCACGTTTTGCCCATAGTGACCTATGGGCAAAAAAGTGAGGTTAAGACCTACTCAGTTTTCATACATGTGGCCCGTTTTCTCACAAAAGTAAGTACCTTCCTCACATTTTTATAAATATTGTATTCTATCTTTTCATGGGACAACAGTGAAGATGTAACTCTTTGATACAATGTAAAGTAGTCAGTATACAGCTTGTATAACAGTGTAAATTTAGTGTGCCCTAAATAACTCAACACACAGCCATCAATGTCTAAACCGCTGGCAACAAAAGATAATACACTTCTAAGTGTTATAAAGATGACCTATAAGAAGATAGCCAACACCCTGAAACTGAGCTGCAGCATGGTGGCCAAGACCATACAGCGGTTTAGCAAGACAGGTTCTACTCAGAACAGGCCTTGCCATGGCTGATCAAAGAAGCTGACTGTGCGTTGTCACAAGGGCTGACTCATAAGTAGTAATATTATTTTGTTGCAAGTAGTTGTCTAAAATTCACTGCAAATGTCTTAATGACATTGGAATACTCCAAACAATAACATTCACTGCCATAGAAGAGTAATCTTACAGATATTTGCCTCTGATATAGAATATTTTTAAAACATACATTTTATTAACTTGGTTAATAATCACATGTAATAAACTCCTCACAATAAGGTAAATTAACTGTATTAATTGTGGGATACAAAAATAGATGGTAACCCACCCGCAAATGATCAACCATGTAGTAGAGACCTGGAGTAGTCCAACAGCAGGGTTGCAGTATCCATGTAGTGAAAGTCTCCATTGATTCCTATAAGACAAGCACAAACAGTCCCTATAACAAAACTATCCCTTAGTGGAGCAATTGCCCTGAAAAAGACGACCCCACAAAATTAACCCTTGCTTCACCCTCACTCTCACCTTGTGACACAAAAGTAACAACAACCCTGGACTCGTCAATGGAGAACAAAAATAAATTCACATCATAGTGAGACAAATAGAGAGGTGAGTAATTAGTAAGTAATTTTCTAAGCCTTATTTGAAGTCTTTAACTGTGCCTGTTGTGACCAGCTCATGAGGCAAAAAAAGGCTTTTATACTCTGGAGCTTTTTTTTTTTTTTTCTTTAGACAGAGGAACTAGCCAGCTCCACTGTAATTCCCCCATAGCCTCAGCAGAAGAGTGACATCAGTGCATGAGAGTGGGTATAACCCACTTTCATAGCACATTTTCAAGATTATTTGGCTCAAACATTCTTCTACTTTTCTCCCATTTGTAGATAGTAGTAGGAAATATAGAACAATTAGTATTTATATTCTTGTTTTAAAAATCTTTATTTTAAAGCAACCAATTTTGTGACACTTCAATTAAGCTATAAATAGAGCAGGTTTTTAAGGTTTTTTTGTTGTTCTGATACAATACTAGCTATGTGTCTTTAAGGACACTCTCTTAAGGTGATTATTTCCCTTTACCTTAGCCTAAGTCTAAGGCCAATCTTAGTGTAACATATACTTTCTGGACTACAACAAGTTTCTTTGTTGCACATTTCCTTAAATGCTCTACATGACATATTTCTTACACAGTTACATCGTTTATAAGGCTGAAAAAAGACAGACGTCCAGACAGACTATTATCCTATAGTGTTGATCCAGAGTAAGGCAAACCCCACATGAGGTACAGTGGAAGCCAATTGTCCTCATTCTAGGGAAAAAATTCCTTCCGACTCCAATCTGGCAATCAGAATAAATCCCTGGATCAACGCCCTTCTCCAGAATCCTAGTCACTATAACTTGTTATATTATTACACTCTACACTCACCGGCCACTTTATTAGGTACACCATGCTAGTAACGGGTTGGACCCCCTTTTGCCTTCAGAACTGCCTCAATTCTTCGTGGCATAGATTCAACAAGGTGTTGCAACGATGCTCAATTGGTACCAAGGGGCCCAAAGAGTGCCAAGAAAATATTCCCCACACCATGACACCACCACCACCAGCCTGAACCGTTGATACAAGGCAGGATGGATCCATGCTTTCATGTTGTTGACGCCAAATTCTGACCCTACCATCCGAATGTCGCAGCAGAAATCGAGACTCATCAGACCAGGCAACGTTTTTCCAATCTTCTACTGTCCAATTTCGATGAGCTTGGGCAAATTGGAGCCTCAGTTTCCTGTTCTTAGCTGAAAGGAGTGGCACCCGGTGTGGTCTTCTGCTGCTGTAGCCCATCTGCCTCAAAGTTCGCCGTACTGTGCGTTCAGAGATGCTCTTCTGCCTACCTTGGTTGTAACGGGTGGCTATTTGAGTCACTGTTGCCTTTCTATCAGCTCGAACCAGTCTGCCCATTCTCCTTTGACCTCTGGCATCAACAAGGCATTTCCGCCCACAGGACTGCCGCTCACTGGATGTTTTTTCTTTTTCGGACCATTCTCTGTAAACCCTAGAGATGGTTGTGCGTGAAAATCCCAGGAGATCAGCAGTTTCTGAAATACTCAGACCAGCCCTTCTGGCACCAACAACCATGCCACGTTCAAAGGCACTCAAATCACCTTTCTTCCCCATACTGATGCTCGGTTTGAACTGCAGGAGATTGTCTTGACCATGTCTACATGCCTAAATGCACTGAGTTGCCGCCATGTGATTGGCTGATTAGAAATTAAGTGTTAACGAGCAATTGTACCTAATAAAGTGGCCGGTGAGTGTAGAAATGCATCCAGACCCTTTTTGAACTTTGTATTTATGATATGAGTCTATAGCAAAATTATTCTACATTTTGGTCACTATCAAAGGTACACAATGGCCAAAAGAATGAATATTTACTACAGGATCCGTCAAACATTTGGCAGCTTTTCATAACTCATAAATACTGAATATGATATGTAGATTGATGTATTGTGTGGTAAACAAATACATAATCCTTTGCAAGTAAACAGGATTAGACAGGTCCATAGGCATTGTACTCCTCTGTGTATTTAGGAGGATGTGCACAGATACTGGCAAATCTTTGTTCTTAAATAAAATGGATGTCCTCACATTAATCAAGTTGAAGTCTTCTTTAGGCATAATTGGGTTGTAATACAAAGACGATCTATTAGTTTATTTGGATTATAAAAACAACTGCTGATAAATCTTTTGTTAGAGGATAAACTTGAAATTAAATCATTTTTCCACAATTCTGTTATTTCACCATTCTGCTGAGGTTTTGTTCATATATTGTACAACCAAATCCATATTTTATTCTTTTTGCCATACAAACTGTAACTAGGTCTTTGTGGCACCATTTAGTCAAAAAACTCATCACATTCACATTTAAATCAATGGGATTTTTAAGATCTAGGATATGGATGACATCAGTTACTATAGGTCATATCTGGTTTTTAATATCTCACCCCAGTGACTTTAATGAAATAAATGGAAAGGAAAAAGTGTATAGTTTTGTTGGTCAATAGTAACATGATGAGTGAAGTTAAAAAAAAAAGTATATAGTGATAAAAACTAAGAATACTCAGCACCAATGCTGGATTTATAATTACAGAAGGTTATATATCTCCTGCCTACTGAGATTTCCCTCAAGCCACTCTCTTCCACTTACATATTCCTCTCACCTATGGCCTCTCTAATACCATAGGTGAGAGGAATATGTAAGTGGACGAGAGTGGCTTGAGGGAAACCTCAGTAAGCAGGAGATATATAGGTATCTCCTGCATTCTTATTATTCATTACCTATATGCCTATACATCTCCTGCCTACTGAGGTTTCCCTCATGCCATTCTCTTCCACTTACATATTCCTCTCACCTTTGGCCTCTGTAAATACCTTTATACTACCCCTTCGTTTATTATGTTCATCCTCTATATTTCTTCATTTCACCTATCCTTCCCTCTATAACCCCTCTTTCAAACACTACTGCCCCCTATTACTCTGTATCTCTGCATTCGGTGTCCCTCTGGTCTTTCTTCCCATCTTTATGCCTCCTGGATATTCTACTCTACTTACCCATATACTTCTACATACATAGCCTGTTAACATTGTGGTAACTATTATCTCACCCATCTCTACCATACATTGCCTATATAGCTTATCATATTATTCCTGTATGCCCTATATCTTCTCCTCTTCTTTTTTTTTAGAATAATTTTTATTGGAGTTTCCAAACATATAAAAACATAACAAATAAAAGAGTACGGCATTACATAGCTACAGTTTTATATGCTGTTCACAGAGAAATATAATATAGGGATCATACTTAACCATGCTACATATCATTTCCTCTCTGAGTTAATACATCTCTACGTCAATATAACTATGGAGTAGTTGGTGGGTGATCAGCATTATAGCCATCTGATAGACCAATACTGATTAATCATACAGTATATTGAAAGATAACACAATAAATTGTAAGACATCAAATAAACATCAAGTAAATATTTTGTAAATATTTTTTACACTTGGTTACAGTATCCCCTTAAAAGTATAACACTAATGCTATGTTCACGCGGCATAATTGCAGGGCATAATTATGCCCCGCAATTACGCCGTGTGTTCGGGAGCCCCCGCCGGCCCCATAGACATGTATTACTCACGGCGCGTAAACGTCGTGAATAATTGACATGTCACTTATCTCCCCCCTTATGAATAAAGAAGTTAGAGTACAGCTCACCAGACACCTTGGGTAATGCTTGCCTTCTTATTCCCGGCACGGTGCAAACGGAGATCATCCGGCTGGAGAAGAGGTAGCAAATGAAACAAATTCCATAGTAATCCAGCACTCGTGCACACGTGATATCACAAATGTAGCAAAAGTTCACTCTTTATTGAAAAGTTTCTATAAGATCATTGTTAAAAACATCCAAAAACCATAGAAGTTTATGCGTTTCCGGCTTGTTCCTCAGCCCTTAATCGTAACATGACTAACGTGACATAACTTATCTCCCCCCACGGTGTATTGTGCGAGCAGGGAGAGGAGGCATAATCCATAGATCTCTATGAGAACTGTGGATTACCGTAATGACTGGGGCTCATTTCGCCCGTATTTGAGCGCAGTACGGCGCGAAATACGGACCGAAATGCACCCCATTTTAACCCGTGTGAACATAACCTAAGATATGACACTTGTAAGGAGCTTCCCCTCTCCTTTATTGTCCCATATCACTATTTCTTTTCCCTTGCTCTTTTACCCCTTTATCACATTAACTTATTGCCACCTTTTTTCTTACTTCCTCACTTTCTTCTTTACATCGAGCTATCTTGATACCTATATTCAGTGTGTTCTCCAAAACTCAATGATTGTATGTTCCCTATATTAGGTCCCTGAAAGAAGGCACAATTGGCCGAAACGTTGGATTGTCGGATTTGAACTATAATTTTCTCAATATTCTATTTTGTACCACATGGAGAGCTGAATGATTCTGATATTTTGTAAACTTTTCTAATGTGTGATTAAAACACTATCTTTGCAAAGAGCTCAAGGAGTGACATGGATTTTCTCTTTATTTGGTAATTTCAGACTTGAGGCCAGCTTGCAGCATGCCACAATATAGCCTCAAAGAACTGGGGATGTCCATACTTGCACAGCTTTCTCTATTCCTTTCTATGGGAGCTTTGAAGACAGACAAACGAGTGTGCTCTGCTATATTTGGAACTCTCATATCAATGAATGGGGAGAGCTGTGCAAGCGTAGCCATCCAATTCAGAAATAAAGAGACCAGCAAATTTCCCTTACAAATACATAAATCCTAATGTATTATTATATATTCTATTAATGAACTTATATGCCTCTGAATTCAAAAGGTAAGTCCAACTATGGGAGTTTCAAATACAGCCAAGAGTGTGTGCCTGCCTGTATTCAGAATACCTATAAAAGTGATTGGGGAGAACTGCACAGGAGAGACCACCTACCCATTCTCTGAGGCTGGTTCATAGCAAGCCTCTAGTCCAGAAATAAGGAGATCAGTATACCTTTTTAATGGCCAAGCAAGTTTCCATTACAAATATATCAATCAAAATATACGTGAATCCTTCAATAAATGTACTTCTATGCCTCTGAATTCAAAAGGTAAGTTCCAACATCACATTTGAGCTTACATATTAATTTAGTGTCCCAGAAATAATAAAATATTAAACAGACATAATATTTAATACAATTCAGGACTCCCCAAGTAAGAAATAAAAAAAAAGGAAAAATTAACACAAACCAGGTATCCTTGTAGCAGGGCCATCTTTGCCTATAGCAAAGTCTCTTTGCCTGGAGCTGCTTGAGAGCTGTGCATTCAGTATATAAATTAAATGGTATAAGGCAGACACGGTCGGGAGTAATACTACAGTGTGTTGATAATCATTTTACATACACAACCCCAAGAGCTTATCATTAATGCATACATCTTATTATACCATCCGCAGATTCAGCAATAGGTCTATGTTCTTCATCCAACCTGTTCTGAGATTAACACAGCCCCAAGCAGCTTTTATAGACCAAAGCATTTACAAACTGCCAATTCTCCATATCCTCCAAGACATACTCAATTGATAATTTTTTTACTTCAGCTGTCGACCTATCCTTTATGATAGGAAAGAGCCACTGGAGAACTCCAAGCCTGAGGCGGACATATTTGGTCCTAGTTTGGAAATTCTGAAAGCTGTTCCGGCAAATGTAGCTGCCAGGGGAGATGAATAGAGTTGGTATCACTGACCAAGTATTACATGCCAGCTTTGTAATTTCTCGCCAGTGAACTGGATATGAGATGTGCAAACAATGACATTATGAAGCTGTTGAGAATTGAGACTCTGGCATCTGCTTACACAAAGGGTGGTCTGAAAGCGGAGAGAGGCCTGACAACCAGACTGCCCATAGCTAAAACTTATTAGACTTCCATTTGCATATATTTGACTCCCTTTCAGCAGCTTTGCTTTTCGCAGAGAATGCTGGAAACAATTATAAACATATTAGAAAGCCTGAATTATAGCTGTGCTAACTGGGTGTCTAACTGACTTGTTAGCTACTAATTGGTCTGCTAATTATGCAGTAAACAGTATGGGATGTAGAATAAAAAGATGTCCTTTTGCCATTGTGCTACGGGAAGGTAAAGCAACACTGCAGGTACTTAGAAGATGAACCAAATTTGGCATTGCTGAATATCATAAAACCACTCATGTATTAGCGTTATTATATTGCTAGTGAGTCCCACCAGTCTGTGCTTCATAGATTTCATTTACCAACCAATGAAAGTGCTCTTTCTGATGTAGCCCCCTGGAACTCAGATGTGCTATGGAAATACACAATGTTGAAAAAACACAGTCATAAGTAAATGTCCCGCTATTGCTTTCCATTTAAAGATTTTTTCCAATTCAGCTTATTTTTACCTATTCTGTTTAAGGAGAAAAATCCTGTTTTGACCATCATGTGGTGTTAGTGGAATATTAGATTGAAATCTTACAGCATCCTTTATTAAGTTAATCACAGATGCATAGTTCAGTATAATGAACAAATTTAAAATAAAAATTGAACAGACTTCCACCTTAAGGTTACTGAAAACCAGGCAATATTTTCTTTTTTGCATTTCCTTATGCTGGTAGGTTATAGCTTTATATAACAATCACCATATGTGCCTGTATAACGATCGCCCAATCTACTTTACAGCAATAGTTATACATGTAATAATAAGAGAAATAGCTGTTTGAGTACAAATTAAAACACTTTTCCTGGTGTCCATTCCAGCTGAATGCAGATAGTCCAGTAGTGGCTTATAGTGTAGTCTACAGTTGCCCATTGAGGTTTTAATTGCTGGAGCTTCCAGCTCTGTAGCTCCATAAAGCTAACATGCCAGAGCAACAAGAAGTCTTGGATGAGCACTGAACCATATGCATCTCTGCAGCTAAATTCAGTAGTTTAGTTTCAAATGTTTTTATTAAAATCAGCTTGCTTTGTTCAAACCATAGCAATGCACAGATAGTCTGTAAACAATTTGTGGTATATATGGTATATTATTGTGGATCCTGACATACCTTTCCCCTGATGAGATCCAACTACAGGTCCAGAAAGCTGAGATCTATGCAGCATGGTTGCACTTAAATTGGTCATCCCATCTTGCTGTTTTCACTTCTCACAGTCTTGTCAGGCTCATACTTCCTGTGCTGGCTGTAGGTGGTCTATAGCAGTGACTAATAATTCAACTCCGATGGCTCCTATTCCTGGATAAGCCTATTAGGCTAGGTCTACACAGCAATTTGGAAATGCCACCCAAAATCCAACAGCATTTTCAAATTGCTGGGCAGCGCTGCACTGCTGTTTTTATGCACTTTTTTTGTGCAAAAAAACTGCAGTTGAATTTCAGGTTCCCAGAGCTCCAGTACATTGGGACTTCAGAAATCGGACGACGGTCCGATGGAATATACATCATGTTCTATATTACACCGGACGTTTTTTGGTTTAGGAAAACCTCAGTAAAAAATCCGTTACTAAAGCACAGATTTTCTATGGAGGACTACACAGTGCTGGGTCCGGTTGTTTTTTCAGCAGATTCAAAATACTGAATCCACTGAAAAAACGTCTAAAGTCCGGTTCTGTGAACACCTAGTCTTGGGCTAAGTTTACACTGCATAGGACCAAAAAAATCGCCAGAAACCAAATCCTAAAAACCACTTTGAACCTGAGTTTTCTTTATCAGTTTTTTGTCTAAATGAGCTGGGTTTCCGACCAGATTTTTGGGTGTTTTTTAAATTTTTGTTGAGGTTTTGGGCATGGCTTTTTGTGTGGTTTTCTGGTCAGTTTTTCAGGCAGTTTTCACTGTTTTTTAAATAGATGGGACCTATATGTCTTGTTTAAAAACTTGGGCAGTTTTTCAGCAGAACTGCATTAAAAACGGTGCCGAACACAGCACCAAAAACCATCCAGCAGTTTACTTAGACTTCAATAGTAAACTTTCTGCTGAACTTTGCTCGTTTTTTGTATTGACATCTATGTGAACTGTTTTCCATCGGATTTTCAGTGGTTTCTAAATACTAAAACCACATTAAATCCAATATAAAACCTGTGCTGTATAGACATAGCCTTACAGGGACATTATTGATGGAGGAGTTGTAGAAAGCAGTGCAAGCAGTGTGTCTGGCTATAAATGTGAACTAGCAAAGCTGTATTTGTCATGAGAGAAAGCTTCCAGTGAGAGAAAAAACTTACATGCTGCCAAGACACACTGATAGCTGCTGAATGACTCTTTAATCTTTGATGTAATTATATATAAATGTGCTACTTAGAACTGACAGGATGGCACATGGCTGCTCTCAAGACAGTAATTCTATGGGTTCAAGTTTTTCTCAATAGAAAGGTAAGATCAGAGACTGAGAAGCTCAATCTTGCTGATAAGAGCAGAGAAAGGTGATTGTTAAGGGTAGGTTCACATGGTGTATAATGGCGCATACCGTTCGTCTGCTCATTTTGAAGCACACGCTGGTCAGTGTGTACTTCTAAAAGGCCCCGGTCAGGGCTGCAATTCCCCCTCCGTTTCCCTGGCGAAAGGAGGGACATGTCACTTCTTTCTCTGGGCACACCATATGCGCTGGTGAATACGCAGGTTTAAAATAACTCTCAATGAGTGCTACGATTTTATCGTATTTAAGGGACATAGTTCAGACGCATTGCAGTGCAGTTACACCCTGAAATACGCCGTGTGAACACCCCTTAACTAGAAAAGCGAGACGCTTGTGTAAATAAGCAGGAGATAAGAACTGTTCTTACTCTGAAATGAAGTAAAATCAAAACAGCAATGTATGTGGCAATCTTTATTTACCTTTGCCTACATGTTTAAAGCTGATCCATTTTAATACCCTTTTAAGGGTTGGCTTTCTTAATGACTGCAAATTGACTTGAAGGAAACTATGTATGGCTAACTCATTAATCTATTTCTTTTCCTAAGACTTTTTTCACACTTTGGCATCCTTTTCACTTTTTTGTATTAACATTTGTAAGCCAAAACTAAGAATGGGTCCAAAATACAGAATAGCTGCAGATCTTGTGGGGATAATTTTTCTCTTTTGATGTTCCATTCCTAATTTTGAGTTACAAATGCTGATACAAACTGCTGACTGAAATTCATAAGTATAATTTGGGCCTGAAAAGAAATCTTATCTGGTGTTTTCCTTTAAAGATTTTTTATTTTTTTTATTTAACCATTAGTGTTGAGCGATTTTTATCGACAAAGTTGAAATCGGCAAGGTTTTTATGGTGATCGAAATTTCCAGATCATGCGATAATTAAGGTTAAAATCTGTGCATCATCTATTAAGATCGCGCCTTTTTCGGCGCTTCCTGTAATTTTGGCGGCCAGCAAATGAGATTACAGAATAGAGCAGGGTGAGATGTTGTGTGCGACGTCATGACTGGGATGTGTATGGTTGCGATTGGCTGGAAAAATCACATGACCTCGTTTTTACATAGAACAGCGTTTCCTGTTTCAGCCTCAGTGTCTCTCAGCGTCATCATAGGTATAGGACCTGCGCTCTGCCTTGGCCAAACAGCTCAGCGAAATTAGTCTATTTCTGCACAGAGAAACCTCTACTATTAGCTGTGATCCTTCCAATTTAGTTAGATTAGAGATTTGAAGATTTTATGTAGTTAGCTAGAGAATTTTAAAGCAGCATCTACCGCTGTAAATTCACGGCGGTGGGAGCGGGGGGGGGGGGGCCCGCAGGCGAACACAGACAAGCTCTATCTATAAAGAACACTGGATAAAGTTCACCAAGACTTAGTGTAGACATGGTAGTGGAATATCTTTATTATTAACAGTTTGCTATTGAAATATTTCCTGGATATTGGGCAGCCTGAACTTATATTGGATAAACATCATTTCTAGTAACTGCAGGTCTCTTTGTTAGCTGCAAAAACTCCACTTTTATTATCAGTATACATTTCAGATAGGTGTTCAATTTTACCCATTTACACCTGTGACTGTTGATATATCCACCTTGCACTTAAATTACAATCCAGAATTTCTTGAAAGTCACCCACGGGGGGGTTTTGGTTTTGTTCCCAAAAAATCCGTACACCCGTACAAAAATTTCACAGTTAAGTTTTTTTTTGGATTTTTTTGTAAAACCCACCCAATTTTTCCCTTTGGAGGGGCCAGCATTTTAAGTAAATCTTAAAACAGAAATTCAAATATTCACCAAAAAGGTAAAATTTGAAAGGTGCAAAAAAATCCCGTTTATTAAAACCAAAACATAACAGATACGTTTTTTTTGGACTTTTGCCCAGTCCCGATTTGTTGATAGAACCCCCTTCAGTTAAATTTGAAAACCAGCAATTTTGTTTTGATTAGAGGGATTTGGGAATTGCCTGTGATTTGCCGTTTTTAATAAGAGATTTCCAAAACTATTCCATACCTTCTCCCAAATTTTTTTTTATTTCTGAAAATGGAGGGGAAATGCCAAGGGGGGGTTTAAGCGAGAAAGAGGGGGGGAGACATGGAAAGGGAGAGGTTCGGAGAAAAAGGGGCCCTTCCAGGTGGCGACAACACGATGCCAGGGGGTTTTCAGTTGGGAACCCCAGGCCTTTTCATGCTTTGGGAAAAGGGCCTGGGGAATCTAAGGGAACGAACATCTTTGCCAATCTGTCCTTAGTGGTTAAAGAAACCTGCATCTAAACGTCTTAAACCCCCCTGTCCTCACAGTCACGGCCACAAAAGTCGTCATCAGGCCCTCATTTTGAACCCCTCAACATGGGGGAAACAGACCCAAATTTTCAAAACCCCGTACCCAACATGTGGTTTAACCCTTTTTTGAAGACCCCTTTGTTGGGCAAAATGCGGTTGGGGTCAGGGAAAGGTTTTTTAAAAGATTTAAAGGGGGAATTTAGTCTTCTTGCGCCCAGTTAAATATGCCATCAGAGGAGGGGGAAGGAAGCCCGGTTTAATCGGAAAAAAACAAAAAAGGGGGGTCGGCAACGCCTTGCAGTTTCCCCCCTTTTTGTAGCCGCAAACTTTGGGTGCAGAAAAGGGCGGACGACCA
>JAODAL010005259.1:0-87500 GCA_025379985.1 Phyllomedusa bahiana
ATCATTATTTAGAGAAAATAAAGGGAGGGACGAAAGCTAATAATACATTCAGAAAAATGACAATTTAACTACTAAACCAGCCTCTATGCCAGTGGTTCTCAACCTTTCTAATGCCGTGACCCCGCAATACAGTTCCTCATGTTGCGGTGACCCCAAACAAAAAATAATTTTTGATGGCTACTTCCAAAACTGTAATTTTGCTACATGGGGGGGTTACATATATGTGACGCCTCTGAGCGGTACCTCTACATGTCACATACATATAAAGGTACCACGCAGAGCCGTTGCATAGATGTAACCTTGTCCGGGGGGAGGCTGTGATTGGCACATGAGGTGTTACATATGTGACCCCTCATGTGCCACTCACAGCCCCCCCTGTAAAGGGGGGGGGGGGTAAATGTAATGTGCATATCATGTGATGGCTGTGTGTGGTACAAGTAACAGGTTAATAACATATTACTTGTACCACATACAGACATTGCATGATTAACACTAAATTACCTAGCAGCCAGGAACAGCACTGCAGAAACATGTCAGCGTTCCTCTGCACTGAGTACGGCAGGGCTGTTCCGATGCTTGGTACATATTGGTGGGCGCGGATGCTGCGCGCTTTCAGCGCCTGAAACGCACCGCCCACAAGGACCGGCGGGACTTAAGTCCGTCCTCCCCGCAGCGGCGCCCAGGAGCGGCTCACTGAGCCCCCAAATTGATGAAAGTAACGGCGCCCACTGCTCCCCCACCCCCCCGAATTAAAATTACAAACGCTGTCCAGGCCCCTCCGGTCCGGCCGCCCTGCCCGGGTTAGGGGCGACCCCTGTGTTTTGGTCGTTCGACCCCCGCCGTGGTCGTGACCCACAAGTTGAGTACCGCTGCTCTAAAGGGAACCTATCAGGGGGTTTCTGCTGCCCTATCTGAGAGCAGGATGTGATCGAGCAAGGGTGTCAAATTTAAATACACAGTGGTCCAGAATTAAAAAATTATAGGCCAGCCCTGATATTTATTGAAAAATGTCTACAATTAATAACGGTTTTCCTCTTCTTCAGATAGAACTAACCTTTTCATAAGGAAACAAACTTAATTTTTCCTTAAACATTGAATCTGAAATGAGTAAAGCTTAAAGGAATTGTTTCACAGTGCTGCTTCGCATAGTCATAGCTAGCTTCTAACTTGCACTTCCTGGTTATGTTGTGGGTGGTTCTACAGCAGTGATTGGCATATCAGCTTTGCTATTCCTGTGACGGTGATATGAGTGCAAGAGGTTTATACTCTGTAGTGCACAAGGCTACTGAGAGCACGGAGAGGTGGACAGTAACCAAGAGAAACTTTTGTAAAATAGTAATAGTTAAAAAAATAAATAAATAAATTGAATGTCTTGAACAAAGCAAAATCAAAACAGCAGTGTATTTGGTAATAGTCTTCACTTACTTTTCCCTACATTTTAAAAGTTAAATATTGTGGTGAGAAAACCTCTTTAATACTATACAGGCTGAGAGGAGTGTAACGTCCGCTCCTGGCTTCTTTCTCTTCTCTCCTACACTACCTGACTATTACTTGTGAGTCAAATATAAGAAGATATATAAGATAAGAAGCCGAGCTCTGTGATGCATAGAATTTTATGATTTGGAGCAGGATTTCTAAGTAAAAATCTGAGCTAATCCTGACTGAATGTTTTAAAAATTGACCTTTTGTTTGTCATGTTTTTACTTGTAACACATTTTTTAAACTTAGTTTTACATTTTTTTCATATAACTATCAATATTTAAATAAAAACATCCTGAAATCTTGCAGTTTTCACTTTGGCCACTAGAACTAATAATAGTCCGACACTTCATGTTCTGTAAAGAAAACTTTTCGGGTAAGCAGTACTTTTAGTTTAACTTTACTCTGCTTTTTACTCAGAAATTCAGCTTTAAGTCTCCTAACCCTACAAATTTCCTCTATCATATAACCTTAAATATCATAGAACTCAACTTTTCTCCCCCATCATATAACCCTATATATCACAGAGCTCAGCTTTTCTCCCCTATCATATAACCCTAAAAATCACAGAGCTCAACTTCTCTCCCTCTATCATATAACCCTATATATCACAGAGCTCAGCTTTCTCTCCCTAATCATATAACCCTAAAATCCGAGCTCCTCTCCCCCTATCATATAACCCTTAATCACAGAGCTCCCTTCCTCCCTACTTAACCCCGATTAATCCCCCCAATTATCGATATTAGCTTCTCTACTCTATCATATAACCATATATATCACAGCGCTCCGCTCCTCTTGTCTATCCTATAACTCTATATTTCACTTAGCTCAGCTTCTCTCCCTCAATCATATCACCCTATATATTACAGACCTCAGCTTCTTTTCACAATCATACAACCCTATATATCAAAGCTTTTCTCCTCTATCATGTAACCATATATATCACAAAGTTCAGCTTCTCTCCCTCACTCATAAAATAACAACCCCCCCATAAATAATAACCCCGAGCTCCCCTCCTCTGTCATATAACCATATATGCCCCAGAGCTCAGCTTCTCTCCTCTATCATATAACCCTATATATCAGAGCTCCGCTTCCTCTATCCTATCCTGCGATCAGATGGTGCACATGAACCACATGATTGCTTTTAAAGATGGTAACATTGTTAACTATGGTAATTTATTGCTCTTTTTCACTTTGTTTTATTTTTTCACACTTTTTCCCCATAAGGGATTTGCATCAGCGATCTTCAGATCACTGATGCAGTAGAGATCAGTACACAGAATTTATGCAGTATACTGGTCTCAATGATGACTTTCACTCACCATGCCAAGCAATGACCACGGACAGCCTGGAAGATATATTTAAAAAGAATCCGCACTGTTAGGTATGGACATAGCAGCGGCCATGGCACCACTGCTGCACTGATAGTCATTCCAATATCAGTAGCACACTATCAACTAAAGAACCTATCAAAAGGCACATAGGAATTTTAAAAAAGGGAATTTCTGCTATTAGGATACATGAAAATTTTTTTGAAGTTCTTACTTCACATTTTTGATCAAAACTGCTTAAGCCCACCTCTCAATTTTCAGGGGACCTCAAATGCACTGATAGCAGACAGGAGGAGCTCCCTCCTTCTGCCTTACCCTTAGCTGTGGCGATTGCGATAGATCGCGACAGGCTGGATTCACATGGTTTATTTTACGCCCCGCAATTAAACCATGTGGACGGGGGCGGGAGCGGGGGCCGGCATCTTGCCGGCCCATAGACTATCATTACTAGCGGCGCGTATACGCCGCTAGTAAATGATATGTCACTTATCTCCCCCCCAGCGGATTCGCCGAGCGGGGCGAGGAAAGTAATCCATAGTTTCTATGAAACTGTGGATTACCGTAATGGACTGGGACATATTCCAGCCGTAATTCGCGCAGTACGGCGCGTAATTACGGACTGAAATACGTCCCATTTTAAGCCGTGTGAGCAAAGACTTACAGGGGTTTTGCCAGGACGTGCCTTATCTGCTAAGAAGCAAATGTAAACAAGCCAAGGAGCTGGGGGAGAGAGAGATAGAGAGACAGACTGCCAGAGCACAGAGCTGCATAAGGGATCATGTGAAATGCTCACTCAAATAATCAAAACTACAACTTGTGGGTTCTGTATACAAAACACAAAAACCTTTCTCCACAGCAGCTTGAAATCTTCTTTATGTTCTCTGTCATCAGATAAAGCAGGATCTACTCAGATATCACACTACAACTAGTGATTCTGTATACAAAAGAAAACCTATTTCTACCCGGTGCCTTGAAAACTTCTGCAGCTCAGTCCATCAGATAAGAAGTGTTCTCGTGCAGACCCGGCCAGCAGCTCTTTTCAGGTCGTATCTAAGCAAGCTTTTAAGTAACTAAGGGCAGGTAAGGCAGCCTGTTGCTCTCTCAGGCTGCAATTTTTGTAATAACAAATATTTAGAAAAGTGATTTAATACCCAAAAAATTTTTTTTTTTAATTCCTTTTTTAAAAAATTTTTTTCCCCTTTTTCCCTTTTTAAACCCAAAAAATTTGGGGAAAACCCCCCCCCCCTTCCCCCCCTTTTTTTTGGGGTTTGGAAAAGGGGCCCGGGGGAAAGGCCCCTTTTTCCCCCGGGGGGGGGGAAAACCCCCCCGGGGGGGGGGGGCCCCCGCGGCCCCCCAAAAAAAACCCTTTTTCCCCCCCGGGGTTTTTCCCCCCCCCGGGGGGGGGGGGGGAAAAAAAAATTTTTTTTAAAACTTTAAAAATTTAAAATTTTGGGTTTTTTTCCCCAAAAACCCCTTTTTGGTGAAAAAGCCCAAAAGGGGGGGGGGGAAAAAAGGAAATGAAAGGGGAAAAAGGGAAAAAAGGAAAAAAAAAAAAGGGAAAAAAAAACCAATAAAAAAATTTTTTCCCCCCAAAAAAAAAAAATTTTTCCCCCTTTTTAAAAAAAATTTTTTTTTTTTGGGGGTTTTTTTTTTCCCCAAAAAAAGGGTTTTTAACCCAAAAAAAAACCCCAAAAAAAAAAAAAAAAAATTTTTCCCCGGGAAAAATTTAAAACCCCCCTTTAAAAAAATTTTTTGGGGGAAAAAACCCCTTTTAAAAAAAAAAAAAAAGGGGGGGGGGGGGGGGGGGGAAAAAGCCCCCAAAATTTTGAAAATTTTTAAAACCCAAAAATTTGGGGGAAAAAAAACCCAAATTTTTGGGGGGGGCCCCCCAAAAAAACCCCCTTTGGGGGGAAAAAAGGGGAAAACCCCTTTTTGGGGGGGGATTTTTAAAAAAAGGTTTTTTTTTCCGGGGCCCCCGGGGGCCCCCCCGGGGCCCCAAAATTAAAAAAAAAAAGGGGGGGTTTGGGGGAAAAAGGGGGCCCCGGGAAAAAAGGGGGGGGGGGGAAAAGGGGGGGTTTTTTTTTTTTTTAAAAACCCCAAAAAAAATGGGGAAAAAGGGGGGGGGGGGCCCCCCCCCGGGGGGGGGGGTTTTTGGGGGGAAAATAAATAAAGGGCCCCCCCCCGGGCCCCCTTTTTTCCCCCGGGGTTTTTGGGGGGGGAGGGGGGCCCCCCCAAAGGGGGGGAAAAAATAAGGGGGGGTTTTTAAAAAAAGGGAAAAAAGGGGGGAAAGGGGGGGGAAAAAGGGGAAAAAAAATTTTTTGGGGGGGGGGGGAAAAGGGGGGGGGGGGGGGGTTTAAAAAATGGGGGGGGGAGGGGAAAAAAAACCCCCCCGGGGGGTTTAAAGGGGGGGAAAAATTTTTGGGCCCGGGGGGGGGGAAAAAAAAAAAAAAAGGGGGGGGGGGGGGGGGCCCAAAAATTTCCCGGGGGGGAAAAATTTTTTTAAATTTTGTTAAAAGGGGGGGCCCCCGGGGGGGGGGGGAAAACCCGGGTGGGGAAAAAATTTTTTTTTGGGGGGGGGGGAAAAAAAAAAAACCCCAAAAGGGGAAAAAAGGGGGGGGGGAAAAAAAAAGGGAAAAAAAAAAAAAAAGGGGGGGGGGGGGGGGAAATTTTTAACCCCAAAAAAAAAAATAATTGGGGGGGAAAAAAAAAAAAAAAAAAAAAAAAAAATTTTTTTTAAAACAAAAAAAAGGGGAAAGCCAAAAACCAAAAAAATTTAAAAAACGGGAAACCCAAAAAAAAAATTTTTTTAAAAAAAAAAATTTAAAAAAATTTAAAAAGAAAAAAAAAAAGGGGGAAAAAAAAAAAAAACAAACCCAAAAAACCCAAAAAAACCCCAAAAAAAAATTTTTTAATTTTAAGGCCCAAAATTTTTTGGTTCCCCCCGGGGGGGTTTTTTTAAAAGGGTTTTTTGTTTTTAAAAAAAAAAGGGGGAAAAAAAAAAGGGGGGGCCCCCCTTTGGGGGAAAAAAAAAAAAAGGGGCCCCCCCTTCGGGGGGTAAAAATTTTTTGGGGAAAAAACCCCCAAAAAAAACCCTTAAAAGGGGGGGGGGGGGGAAAAAAAAGGGGGGGGGGGGAAACCCAAAAAGGGGGCCCCCAAAAAAAAAGGGGGGGAAGGGGGGAGGGGGTTTTTTTTTCTCCCGGGGGGGGGGTTTTTTTGGGGGGGGGGGGGGGGGGTTTTTGGGGGGGGGGGGGGGGGGTTTTTTAAAAAACCCCCCCGGGGGGGGGGGGAAAAAATCCCCGGGGGGTTTTTTCCCCCCCGGGGGGGAAAACCCAAAAAAGGGGGAAAAAGACGGGGGTTTAAAAAAAAATAAATTCCCCGGGGGGGAAAAAAAACTTGGGGTTTTTTTCCCCCAAAAGGGGGTTTTTTTTTTTTTAAAAAAAAAAAGGGGGAAAAAAAATTTTTCCCCCCCCCAAAAAAATTTTTTTTTTAAATTAAAAAAAAAAAAGGGGGGGGGGGCCCTTTTTCGGGGGGGGAAAAAAAAGTTTTTTTAAAAAAAACCAATTTCAAAAAAAAAACCCCAAAAAAAAAAAAAAAAGGGGGGAAAAAAAAAAAAAAAAGGGGGGGGAAACCCCAAAAAGGGGAAAACCCCAAAAAAAAATTAAAAAAGGGGGGCCCCCCCCCGGGTTTTAAAAACCTTTTTTTCCCCCCAAAAAAATTCCCAAAAAAGGGGGGAAAAAAAAAGGGGGCCCCCCGGAAAAAATTTTTCCCCCCCCTACCGGAAAAAGGGGGGGAAAAAAAGGGGGGAAAAAAAAGGGGGGGGGGGGCCCCCCCAAAGGGGGGCCCAAAAAAAGGGGGTTTTAAAAAAATTTTTGGGGGGTTTTTTGGGGTTTTAAAACCCCCCCCCCTAAAAAAAATTTTTTTCCCCCCCAAAAAAAAATTGGTTTTTTTAAAAAATTTTTTTTGGGGGAAAAAAAAAAGGGGGGGCCCCCCAAAAAGGGGGGAAAAAAAACCCCCCCAAAAAAAAACCCCAAAACCCTTTAAAAGGGGGAAAAAATTTTTAAAGGGGGGTTTTTTTTTCCCCCAAAACCGGGGGGCCCCCCCCCCCAAAAAAAAAGGGGAAAAAAAACCCCCCCCCCAAAACCCCAAAAGGGGGGGGGGGCCCCCTTTTTCCCCAAATTAAAGGGGGTTTTTTTTTTCAAGGGGGGAAAAAAAATTTTTAAAAATTTTTTCCCGGGGGTTTTTTTCCCCGGGGTTTTTTTTAAAAGGGGGCCCCCCCGGGGGGTTTTTTTAAAAAAAAAAAGGGGGGGGGGAATTCCCCGGGGGGCCCCAAAAAAAATTTTTTTTTTTTCCCCCCGGGGTTTTTTTTGGGGGGGGTTAACCCTTTTTTTGGGGGGAAAAAAAAACCCCCAAAAAGGGGGCCCCCAAAAAAGGGGGGTTTTTTTCCCAAAAAGGGGGGGAAAAAAGGGGGGGTCCCAAAAAAAAGGGGTTTTTAAAAAAAACCCAAAAAGGGGGGGGGGTTCAAAGGGGGGCCCTAATTTGGGGGGGGGGAAAAAAAAAAAACCCCCAAAAAAAAATTATTTTAAAAAAAGGGGGGCCCTTTTTTGGGGGGCCATTTTTTTGGGGGGGGCTTTTTAAAAAAAATTTTTTTTAAAAAAAAAAATTTTTTCCCAAAAAACCCTTGGGGGAAACCCCCAAAAAAAAAAAAAAACCCCAAAAAGGGGGGGGGGAAGGGCCCAAAAAAATTTTCCCCCCCAAAAAAATGGCCCCCCCCTTGGGGGGTTTTTTTTTTTGGGGGGAAAATTAAAAGGGGGGGGGGTTTCCCAAAATTGGGGGGGGCCCCGGGGTTTTTAAAAAAACCCCCCCCCTTTTGGGTTTTAATTCCTTTTTGGGGGGGTTTTTTTCCCCCCCGGGGGGGGGGTTTTTTTTTTAAAAAAAAAAAAAAAATTTGGAAAACCCCTTTGGGGGGGAAAAATTTTTTTTTTTTCTGGGGCCCCGGGGGGGGGGGGGGGGGGGTGGGGGGGGAAAAACAGAGGGGGGGGGGGAAGGAAAAGGGGGGGAAAAAAGGGGGGGGCCCCCCCAGGAAAAATTTTTTTAAAAAAAATTTTTTTCCCGGGGGCCCCCCCCGGGGGGGCCCCCTTAAAACCCCCCTGGGGAAAAAATCCAAAAAAAAAAAAAAAATTTTTTGGGGTTCTTTTCCCCCCCGGGGTTTTTAAAAAAAAAGGGGGAAAAGGGAAAACCCCCCCCAAAAAAAAAATTTTTTAAAAAAATTTTTTGCCCCCCTTTTTGGGGGGGGAAAAAAAAGGGGGAAAAATTTTTCCCCCAGTTTTTTTTTTTTTTGGGGGCCCCCCCCCCCCCTTTTTTTTTTAAAAAACCCCCCCCAAAAAAAAAAAAAATTTTTTAAAAATCCCATTTTCCCCTTTCCCCCCCAAAAAAAAAAGGGGCCAAAAAACCCCCCCCCTTTTTTACCCCAACCCCCCCCAAAATTTTTTTAAAATAAAAACCCCCCCAAAATTAAAAAAATGGTTAAAAAACCCCCCCCAATTTTGGGGGTTTTAAAAATAACCCCAAAAATTTTTTGGGGGAAAAAAAAAATTTTTTTAAAAAACCCCGGGGGGTTTTTTTTCCCCTTTGGGGGGGGTTTTAAAAAGGGGGGAAAAAAAAAAAAAAAAAGGGGGGGGCCCAAGGTTTTGGGGGGAAATTTTAGGGGTTTAAAAAAACCCCGGGGGGCCCCAAAGGAAAAAAAAAAAAAAACCAAAAGGGGGCCCCCCCCCTTTTTGGATTTAAATTTTTTAAAAAAAAATTTCCCCCCCAGGGAAAAAAATTTTTTTTTTTTTGGGGGAAAAAAAAAAAAAATTTTAAATTTCCAATTGGTTTTTTTTAAAAAAAAAAAATTTTTTAAAAAAAATAATTTTTTTTTGGGGGGGTTTTGGGGGCGGTTTTTTTTTTAAAGGGCCCAAAAAAAAAAAGTTTAAAAAAAAAAAAAAATTAAAAAAAAGGGGGTTTTTCCGGGGGGGCCCCCCCCGGGGGGGGGAAAAAAATTCAGCCTTTTTTAAAAAAAAATTTTTCCCCCCCCAAAAAAAGGGGGGGGGGGGGCCCCGGGGGGGAAAAAAAAATTTTAAAAAAATGGGGAAAAAACCCAAAAAAAATTTTTTTTTTCCCCCCCCCTTTTCCCTGGGAAAAAAACCCCCCCCCCAAAAAAAGGGAAAAAAAAGGGGAAAAAAAAAGGAACCCCGGTTTAATTAAAAAAAACCCCCCCGGCCCCCCCTTTTTTTTTTTAAAATTTTTTTTAAAAAAAGGGGGCCCCCTTTTAAAAAAATTTGGGTTTTTTAAAATTGATGGTTTTTGGGGGTTTTTTTTTGCCAAAAGTTTCCCAAGGAAACCCCAAAAAATTTTTTTTTTTTTTTTGTCATAGGGGGGAGGGCACAGGTAGGAAGATGATATTAAAAGTGAGGAGTCTTAGGTGTTTGTGTTGTGAATTCTGCAGGGACGAGTGGTGGACGGAGGAAGTCATCATGGAGGTCTGGACCGAATAGAGAAGAAAAGGGACAGTGAACGACTCAACAGACAAGACGTCACCTGTGAGTCACTAAATGTATCTACCATTATATGGTGACTGTTTGGCAGTAATATCTGTCTTATTGTAATTAATTATTTTCAGTGACAGTATGGTGGTATTATTCAGCATCTTTATGGTGGAGATATGTGGTGATGATGTGGCGTTATTGCTTGGTACTTTGTATATGTGTTTGGTAATATTGGCTTGGTATACTGGTTTTGATCAATAACATATAGTGGTGATCATGTGCCGTGTATTTTGCTGGCCTTGTATTTGTACTGACCCGCACAATACAAATAAACTGTATGTTGTAAAGTCCAACAAGAACTAAATAGAAAAACAATGGCGCAATTGCATTTTTTGGGGGGCGTGGCGATGGGATTGCTGGGGGCGAGGTTTGAGGGGGGCCCCAGACGCTTCAGCTGTATGGGGCCCTGAAATTTCTATTTGCGGCCCTGGCCACACCCAACGTGAAACTTGGTGGTGAAGCATCATGCTGGGGGGGAGCTTTGCTTCAGCAGGGACTTGGAAGCTGCTCAGAGGTGATGGGAATATTGATGGAGCTAAATACAGGGCAATCCTGGAGGTCAAACTTGTTAGAGGCTGCAAAAGACTTGAGACTGGAGTATAGGTTAACCTTCCACCCAGACAACTACCCTGAACATACAGCCAAAGCTACAATGGAAGGGTATAAATCAATGCATAGTCATGTGTTGAGATGACCCAGTCACAGTCTAGACCTAACTCCCCTTGAGAATCTGTGGCATGACTTAAACATTCACAAATGTTCGCCAACCAACCTGACGGAGCTACAGCTAATTTGCAAAGAAATTATGGGCAAAAATTCCAGCCTCTAGATGTGCAAAGCTGGTAGAGATTTTGTAATTTGTCCTACAAAGTATTGACTCAGGCAGGACTGAATACATATGGACGCCACACTTCAGATTTTTAATATGCAAAAATTTGGAAAAGCACTTTTTTATTTTCTTTACACCTCACAAATACTTGTTGCTTTGTCTTTCTCCATCACATATACACTCACCGGCCACTTTATTAGGTACATCTGTCCAACTGCTCGTTAACACTTAATTTCTAATCAGCCAATCACATGGCGGCAACTCAGTGCATTTAGGCATGTAGACATGGTCAAGAAAAAATCTCCTGCATTCAAACCGAGCATCAGTATGGGGAAAGAAAGGTTATTTGAGTGCCTTGAACGTGGCATGGTTGTTGTGCCAGAAGGCCTGGTCTGAGTATTCAGAAACTGCTGATCCCCCTGGGATTTTCACGCACAACCATCTCTAGGGTTTACAGAGAATGGTCCGAAAAAGAAAAAACATCCAGTGAGCGGCAGTCCTGTGGGCGGAAATGCCTTGTTGATGCCAGAGGTCAAAGGAGATGGGCAGACTGGGGGGGTCCAACCCGTTACTAGCATGGTGTACCTAATAAAGTGGCCGGTGAGTGTATATCAATAAAATACATTTAAGTTTTGTGTCTGTAATGTTTGAAAATGAGGAACAGTTCAAGGGGTGGGAAGACTTGCTACACACTGTATGTCTACAAATAGGAATCGGTACTTTTTATTACTGTTTTTCTTTATTATTATAAGGTTTCTCACATTGCATTTTTGTGGAGACATGTCTGCTTTTGTGCATTTATATTCTCATACTACAATCTATTGTTCATGTGTTTATTTTTTTATTGTATTTCTTATAGTCTTGGATTTTTATCCTCATTTTGGATTTTTTATTTGTTTTTAATACTTGGTTTATGTTTTGTCTAAACTGTGTTTATTTTGAATGTTCTATTCAGGTTGTGCGCCTTTTGGTGTTGTCCTCTTTTCTTTTGTCATTGTGCTATATACTGTTTGACACACTGGTTCTACCTCTATTTGCAATCTAAAATAATGTTAGGCTGTACCGTAGATGTCTGGTACCACCTCTGAGACCTTCGTCTCTTGAGAACAGACCCTTGAAAGTCTCTGTGCACACCAGTCTTTGTTCTGATTTATGCGAGTACAGCCCAGTGAGTGTGCTGGGCTTTACTTGAAACTCCCATTGATAAAAAGTTAATTTTTTAAAACTAGAAAACATATATAAATTTGCTTACACAGCCATTATGTTGACCCATGGAATAAAAATAACATGATTTTACAACATAATAAATGTTGTTTAACAGTCTTGAAAAGTTTTTTTTTTTTCTTTTTCTTCATTCTACCCCAAAATTTAGTTTTTTGTCTTTTTGATTCTTAATAAATGATTGCGTAAATTAAAGGGTTTTTTTCTTATCACACGCTTTCGCAGACTTAAGCTGTTTCTCGGTCTTACAGCTTCAAATCCTGGGGTGTGTCTTCCCTCACTGAAGACTGGTGAGGTCATCCTTTTATGTGAGCAGTGGAAGGGAGTGGATGTCACCGCTCTGCAGACCTCCTGCAATGGTCAGTTCTCATGCCTGCAGAGCTGTCACCTCCCTCCCAGGTTGCACAAGCTCCTTGTAACTAGAACACCTGTATTGGTGTAAGCAGTTATACATACAGCCTGAAATGATGAAACAAATGTGAGAAATGCACTCTGCTCCCCCCCCCTCTTTTCTCATGCAGGAGGTAGAGCAGACTGTATAAGGCTGTGTTATATGGGTGGGAGAGTCTAGCAGCTAGAGACTCAGTAATCCTTCACATAGGTCTGGGAGATGAGTATAGAGCAGCTCAGACAGTCTTTATTATACAGATACAACCATCACAACAAGCTGCGGCATCTAGTTTCACTTTCATTTTCCACAGCTCAGAGGGGAGTAAGCAAAGAGTGCAGGCAGCCAATCGGCACAGGGGGCGTTTCCCATCCAGGGAGCGTATCCCAACAGGCTGAATGAAATATCAATCAGCCAATCACAGAAAAGGGGGCGTGGACTGACCCCAGGCTGCAGTTTTAGGTGTAGAACACACCTAACTGCTAGACTTAATGATTTAGGTAATGCAAACCAACTACAAAAGTGTTTATTTTTACTGTCCTCTTTGTAGCGAGAAAACCCCTTAAGGCTTTGTTCACACGGCTTAAAATGGCACGTAATTCGCGCCGTACTGCACTAAATACAGGGTGAAATACGGCCCATTCATTACAGTAATCCACAGTTCTCATAGAGAACTTTGGATTACGTCTCCTCTCCCCGCTCGGACATTATGCCGAGCGGGGAGAGAAGTAAATATGTCAATTATTCACGGCGTATACGGTCGTGAATAATGAATGTCTATGGGGCTGTCCAACCCCCCACCACCTCCCCCCCCCCCCCCCGCCACCCCTTCCCGAGCACACGGCGTAATTGCGGCGAAATACTTGCCGCAAAAATTACCGTGTGAACCCGGCCTAAAACTGTACCAAAATGTCAAGCCCCTGATGGAGCTATGTCGATGGAATAATGAAACGGTTATGGCTCTTGAAATCGGGAAGATCAAACATGTTGACTTAAAATCAAAGGTGGAAATTCTGATGTGAATAGTTTGCACTTCTTTAGAAGCATGGGAACTCAGAATTGTTACCATTTATAGTTGTGCCATGTTGTAGTTACTGAAACATATTTATAGGATTACATACTGTTTGTGTAAGGTCAGATCTTTATAGCTGTTAAATTAAAAAAACATATAATATGGCTAGATAGGAATCAGGTTTTTGTTTGTCTTCATGTGCGATATTCATGAGGGAAATATCTGCTATTAAAAAAATATTCTCTTCTGGTGAGAACCAAGGAAGCCAATTGTGTGATATTCATAATATGTGTGGAAACCATTGATTTGTATGTTGTTACCCCATATCTCTGAAGATGTGTGTGCAAAACCATGAGTTTAGGTGGTAGTGATCACGCTTCTCACAATAGTTGGTAGAATTTTTCCAAATGTAAAGATGGTCATTATGGCCAAACGGTTAAATTTTAGTTTTGTCAGACCACAGGACATAGGATCTCTAAAAATGTAGGTCTTTGTTTCTGTGTCATTTGCAAACAATAATCTGTCATTTTTTTGTTTCTTTTGGAGTAATGGCTTCTTTCCGGCAGAGTGGCCTTTCAGCCTTTGTTGATACATTACTCGTTTCACTGTGGAGATCTTACCAGCTTTTGCCAGCATCTTCACAAGGTCTTTTGCTTTTGTTCTTGGGACGATTTGCACATGTTGGACCAAAGCACCTACATCTCTGAGACTTGGAACCCATCTCCGTCCTGAGTGGTATGCTGGCTGGACAGTCCCATCTTGTTTGTACTTGCATATAATTTCTTTCTGAACGAGGCACCTTCAGGTATCTGGAAATTGTACCCAAGGATGATCCAGACTTGTGCAAGTCCACAACTGTCTTCCTGATATCTTGGCTGATTTCAATTAGACTGTCCCATGATGTTACACACAGAAGCAGTGTGTTTCTGGTGTGAATACACCCACAGGTGTGTCTCTAAGTAACTCCGATGTTGCCAATAAATCTATCAAAAAAACTATATATATATATATTATATATATATATATAATATATATATATATAATATATATATATATATATATTATATAAAACCGAAACACAATATAAAATGTTATACTTTATTAATAAATAAAAATACATACATGTTTTTGGTTTCATTTGGGTGTCTAAGGATTTTTTATATGTATGTATTTGTTTATTATTAATAAAGTATAACATTTTATATTGTGTCTTGAGTCCTATGTTGGAGTTTTTTTTTTTTTTTTTTATGTAAGTAAGGTTCAAGACCTATATTTCCAAGATGATTAGCCCGATGTTCTGATAGGTTTATTGTATACACCTATCAGAAGCTTCCAAAGACATGACATCCTCATATGGTCAGTCCCAAATTGTTTAAAGGCATAGTAATCCTAGTGTATGTAAACCTTTGACTTTGCAGAGCGTAATAAAATACCTTAAACAATTCTCTCTCTCTCAATATTCTAGTATTTGGCAAATAATTTTGGAAATCATAATTGACCTAAAACGGGCAAGGTTTATTTTGTTTTAATGTCAGTGAGAAAAACATGCATATTTGTCTTTTTATATAGTGTAAATTGAAGGATTTTCCAGGTTAAAACAAAAATGGTTAGGAGTGTAATTAAAAGTAAAAAAATAAAATAAAATAAAAAATTCTTGCCTCTGCTTCAGTACTGACTGTTTCAGGAGTGTCCCTGGGTCTCTGCTGACTTCCTGTTTGGCAGCATCACAGTTAATGCTACTCGGTGGCTCTAGCAGTCACACGCCATCATCTTGATATCTCTGCTCAGGCACCGTTGCTTTGCTAAGCGGTCATGTCAAGGCAGTGGCACCTTTGAAGCCACTGACTGGCTGCAACAGACACATGCCATACAGGAAGTCAACAGAGTCTGTGCTGAAGTGGACTACAGTACATACTGTGGGTTGCAATAGTCTTCACACCCCTTGAACTCTTCCTTATTTTTAAATGTTACAGCCAGAAACCTAAATGTGTATTATTAATATTTTATGTGATCGAGCAGCACAAAGTAGACTGGATTTGTGAAGTGTAAAAATAAAAGCAAAAAAAACCAGAATGTGCTTTTCCAAATTTTTGCAATTAAAAAAACTGAAAAGCCTCCCTAAGACCTTACTTTGTACGAACACCTGTAACTGCAATGCCAGCTGCAGGCTGTTAAGGTATGTGTTATGTTTCAAAAGACTTTATTGCAAGAATGACATAAACACACAGGGAAAAAAGCAAAAAACGTCCATGAAATGTTTTGGGGGAGAGGTGGATCCTTGGGGCCAGGAGAATTAGTGCCAGGAATGGCACCAGAGGCCCTGCAGATTTGTGCCAGGAAGAACACCAGAGGAACACTAGAACCAGGAACACAGCAGATGCGGGATGGGAGGTAGACAAGGGTTCAGATAAGGCAGGGAGCACAGGCAGGAACACGGATCAAATACAGATGGCCAGAGATAGCGCAGGACCCCAGCTTGCACTCAGATAACTCAGGCCCTGTCTGACAGCAGAGTCTGTTTTTTATAACCAGCAAGACAGGGAAATGGGCATCAGCTGCTAGTGCTGAGGCCAGGTTAACCATTGCCCTGCTTGCTGGTATGGAGAACGCTGAACCTCCAACATTGTAGCCCCCAGGGTCAAAGGCATGTGGTAAACTGGTCACAATCCTTAAAGTATGTCTCTACCAGCCCTACACATCTAAATGCTGGACATTTCTCCCATTCTTCTTTGCAAAATAGCTCTAGCTCATTCAGATTGGTTGGCGAACATTTGTGAACAGCAATTTAAGTCCTGCTGTAGATTTAGTTCTGGACTTTGATTGGGCTATTTTAACACACGGATATGCTTTAAATTAAATCCTTCCATTGTAGCTTTGGTAAGTTTAGAGTCATTGTCCTGCTGGAAGGTGAACCTAAGCCCCAGTCTCAAGTTTTTTTGCAACATCAAACAGGTTTTCTTTCAGAATTGCACTGTATTTAGCTTTATCCACCTTCCCACCAACTCTGACCAGCTTACCAGTTCATGCTGAAGCAAAGTATCCCCACAACATGATGCTATCACAACCATGGGGATAGCGTGTTAAGGGTGTTCTGTAGTTTTGGCTTTCCTCCAAACATAACATTTTGCATTTTAGGCTAAAAAGTTTGCTTTTGGCCTCATGTGACCAGAGCTGCTTCTTCCACGTGCTTACTGGGTCTCCTTCATAGTTTTTTGCAAACTGCAAATAGTATTTCAAGAAGAAAATTCTTTTTGAAAGCAAGCCATAAGAAGTCTTTCATAAAAGCCAGATTTGTTGGCTAATAATTGACCTGTAGACAGATTCTCCCACCTGAGCTGTGGATATTTGCAGCTCCTCCAGATTGACCCTGGGCCTCTTTGCTGCTTCTCTAATTAGTGCTCTCCTTGTTGGGGCAATCTGTTTAGGTGGAGGGCCATTATGTATTGAACAGTGCCTCGTGAGATGGTCAAAGCTTCTGCTATATTTTTTTTTAAAACCTTACCCTGCAATACACTTTGCCACAACTTTATCCCTGAGCCATCTCGTCTGTTCCTTGGTTTTAATGATGCAGTTTATTCACTAACATTCTCTAACAAACCTCTGAGGCCTCCACAAAACGGCTGTGGTTAATCTGAAAATATACTACATACAGATGTACTTTTATTTACTAATTTAGGTGACTTCTAAAGGCTATTGGCTATCGGATTTTATTTCGAGGCATCTGAGTACATAACGCTGAATATGCACGCCACACTTTAGTTTTTTAGTTTGCAGACATTTGGAAAAGCATGTATCAGTCTTTACACTTGACAAATACTTGCTACTTTTTTTTCCCTATGACATTAAAATAGCAATAAAATACATTTGTTTGTGACTGTAACATTTAAATATGAGGAATGAAAAATTTTGCCAATAGAAACGGAAATGTGCTTTGAATTTATGCCATATTTTTCAGGCGTATGTTATGGTTGGAAAAATACACTGTGTGAGCATACCCTTAGCAGAATATTTGATAAATTGTAAAGAAAAAAAAAAGGAAAAAAAGAACATTAATACTTTGTGAGGTCCACAGACTTCCTTTTACATGAAGATACAAACACAAGTACATTCACAGAGCAAAAAATTGCAAAGTAGATACAAAGCTTGATGGTTACTATTCATGAAGTTGCACTCTCACCTAAATGTAGTAGATCTATCTAAAATGTTAAAGGGGTTTTGCCACCATGTAATGTTGACGTGGGAACCTCCAAAATGGGTATTTAATCACTTTTCTAAATATATGTGATTAAAAAAAGTGAAAACTCTGAGAGCTACAGCATTTCTCAACCCCCCTTGGTTACCACAAAGCTTCCCCTAGTCACGACCCAGGAGCTGAAAGGCTGCGCTTGCGTGAATCACTTCTTATCTGATGACAGGCAGAATGAATGGTCTTTTAAGGCACCGGGTAGCAATATGTTTTCTTTTGTATACAGAATAACTAGCTGTAGTGTTATTAGATCCCTGCTTTATCTGATGAAGAAGCTTTTAATCTGCTGTTTAGAATAGGTGTTCTCTTTTGTATACAGAATTCACAAGTTATAGTTCGATTATTTGAGTGAACATGTCACAGGATCCCCTTATGCAGCTCTGTGCTCTGGCTGTGTGTCTGTCCGTGTGCGTCTCTGTCTCTTGCTGCATGATTACATTAGCTGCTTAGCAGATAAGGTTTCTCCTGACAGTGCTGTCTGAGGCTCTGTGTCTTGCTGTATTGAATCCACTGTTGTACTGTTTATTAGTTCACTTAAGTTTTGAGACGCTCCCTTTGGATTCCTCACTCCCCCCCTCCCCTCTCCCTCTCTCCACTGCAGCTTCATGACTCAGCGTGATTTGTTGACATCTTGCTCTCATACTGAACGGAGGTCAGTACTTGGTCTGGTGGCAAATCCCCTTTAACTGTTAAAAATTAACACTTTTGGTTTGTTACTTCACCAAGACCGCAAACTACAACCATCTGAACTGGCGTGTAAATACATCTACCCCGCAGCTATTCCTGCACATAGTTCTCCTAGATTTGCTCCACTTGACCCACACTTAGGGGCCGTTCACACGTCACAGTGCAAATACCGGTCGGAAATCCCGACCGGTATTTGCACTGTTTTGTGGCCGAGGGACACTTTTCTCCGCGGTTTGCAGAGAAAAGCCCTCCCCCCTCGCATTGAGATTTTCATCTTCTGCCCGAAAACCAGGCGGAAGAATGAACATGTTCTATGTTTATTGGTCCACCGACGGTCTAAAAACTGCCTGGCGGAAAACCCGTGCAGTGAGGACCACTGCGCAGGTATTCCAATGAGGTTCATTTTAAAGTTTGTCAGCTGGTTTACAGATGGTTTTCAACACCGAAAACCATCTGTAAAACCAGCTGCAAACCCGTGCCATGTGGACAACCTTACATAGATTAACCCTGTGAGAGTGAAATTAGGCCTCTGGAGAAACCGTGGTGTGGTTTATCTGCCTGTTTCACAATCTGTAGATCCCCTTTGGCAGCAGTAACTGTTACCAAAATTTTTGCAAAAACAAAAAAAAATAATATGCAGAATGTCTACTTAAAGGGGTTTTCTTGCTACAGGCTTTTGCATTCTTCTGAGCTTTTTCAGGTACATTCGTGCCTCAAGAGACACACCTTTTTATAAATTGACACCTTAATAGGCTAACAACATGTCTGCCCATCTTTCCAAGCCTGTGCCAAGCTCTGGAAGCTATTCACCTTCACTGTTATTACTTTACAGCCCTAAACCAAAATTTGCCTAAACAGCTGGTAAGATCTCTGTCCCTTTCTGTTACGCTCAACAGGCCTCACTAGACAACACCTTTCAGTACACCATGACACTGGGCCTCTGATGACAATGAAGATAAACCACACCACGGTTTCTCCACAGGCCTAATTTCACTCTCACACCTCACTGGTGTCTGCCAGCTGCCCAGCACTCCAGTCTCGTTTGTCTCCCACAATGCAGGCTGGTTTGGCCTACTTCCAACATGCAGTTACAGGCCCTCTAGACACTATGCGTAGCTAAGAAAAACACACTCCTAATTGGCACCAACATCACGGTCTTATTTCCTCTTTTCCACTTCCTTCTTCCCAGCATTATGATGCAGTGCACCAGCATCCCCTTCACAGATTAAAGCAACCTCCTCCAAACCGCTGATGGCTGAGTCCACACTCTCAACCAAGTGCGATGGAGCAAGGCAACACTGCCGAATATGACATCCCATCAGCCACACAAAGATTATTAAATTCAAGGGTTCAACATTAAATATGTTATATTGGCATGTATGTAAAAAACCTGTTTCACAATCTGTAGATCCCCTTTGGCATCAGTAACTGTCACCAAAATTTTTGTAACAACAACAAAAAAATTATATGCAGAATGCTTAGACTTTTAATTCCAGGGGCGAGTCTCGCCTTCCAGTAGGCGTGTCTTTACGGAAGAGTGGTGACACCCGTCACACCACCTGCTCCCACACCAGTCCTCTTCTTCACTCTTTGGGAGCAGTGGGAAGGAGT
Source organism: Phyllomedusa bahiana (assembly GCA_025379985.1). Taxonomy (NCBI): domain Eukaryota; kingdom Metazoa; phylum Chordata; class Amphibia; order Anura; family Hylidae; genus Phyllomedusa; species Phyllomedusa bahiana. Next base: position 19,391 of record JAODAL010005259.1, read on the forward strand.
GGATGTCACAGCTCTCTAGACCTCCTGCAGTGGTCAGCTGTCATGGAGAACTGGGATAGTCACCTCCCTCCCAGGATCCACAAGCAATCCTTGTAACCAGAATGCCTGCATTGGTGTAAACAGTTTTAAATACAGCCTGCATTGATGAAACAAATGGGAGAAATGCAAATTGCTCTACCTCCAGCCTGAAAAAGCTCAGGAGCGGAGTATATAAGGGTGTGTTAAATGGGTGTGGGGCATTATGGGAAAGGGGCTGAGAAGCCCACAGCGCCCTCTGTTGGTTGTAACAAATCCTCAATTTGCTTTTGACCCACCGAGTCTTGAGAAAGCAAAAAGGATTTTTTAGCCAAGCCAGTATCTCTCATCTACAGAAAACGCTGTTTCGGGATTTTTGTCCCTCTTCAGTGCAGAGTAAAGAGATATCTCTTTACTCTGCACTGAAGGGGGACAAAAATCCGCCCCAAGACTCGGTGGGTCAAAGCAAATTGAGGATTTTTAAAACCAACAGAAGGGCTGTTGGGCTTTTCAGCCCTTTCCCATTATGCCTTGTGATTGCAGATGCTAAGTAGAGGGCAAAAAGGCAAAACAAAAACTCTACAAGCCGTTCGTTCGGTGCTCTCCTTAAGGAGAGATCTTACCTTCATGGGTGTGGGGAGCAGAGTGTATAAGGGTGTGTTTATATGGGTGGAGGAGTGAATCTAGCAGTTAAATAGGCTGTCACTGTGAGAGGAGCACAGACAGCCTCACACAATTCAGGGGGGAATGAGCACAGAGCAGAAAAAACAATGCAGGCAGCCAATCACAAAGGGGGCGTGGCCCGACCCCAGACTGCAGAATTTGCTCCAGACACACACAGATTAGCTAACCGCTGCCATACAAAATTATTTAGCTAATATAAACCAAATGCAAAAGTGCTTATTTTTTACTGTCCCCACTTTTAAAATATTTTTTGACAAAAAAACCCCCTTAAAAACTTCTGTCTACCGCATGGATTCTCCTCTGATTTTGAGCGGATTCGGTATTTTTAATCCGCTGAAAATCCAACTGTGCCCAGTGCTGTGTAGACTTCTGTGTTATAGTCTACAAAGCATGGGTTTTCTACTGAAGCTGCCGGACATCTGGCGGAAGATAGAACATTTACTTTCTTCCGCTGGATACCCGTCGGATTCCTGTACAGTCGATGTAGCGGGCTGGTGGGAAATCTGAAAAACAACCGCGGCTTTTGGCGCAAACCCGTGCCAAAGGCCACGCTACAGCAATGTTAAAATTTTGGACGCCATTTTAACATTGCTGTGTAGACGTAGCCTAAGGGTCTAAGACTATTCCTTGCTGCAAATGTGTTACTGGATTGCCTTGCATAAACAGCCTTCTTCAGGTCCTCAATAAGGTTTAGGTCAGCACTTGGTCCTTCCAAAACAAAGCTCTTTTAAAAGCATTTTTTATTTGATTTACCTTGACTTTTTTTCTTTGGGCCTGATATCCCCAGCACTCTTTAGCTTGGGGCTTTAAGCTCCCCCAACATTCTTTTTAAAAAATTTTAAAGCACCTTTAAAAGCATTTTTCCCCCTCAATGAGAAAGGGTGTCCGGGCCTACACAAAGCAGTCCCAATCCACACGCTTCCTTGTGCTCTTAGTTGGGATTTATGTTTTGGGGGGCAGTTTTTATTTTTCCCCAAAACTTTATTTTGCTAAAAAGCTCCACGTTGTCTCATGCTTCTCTTGGGGAAAGTTCACCACGGCTGATTGAAAGCGAATTGGGGGGGGCGGATTTTTGCCCCCAAAAAAAGGGGGCGGTGTAGGGGGGCGGGGGTGGCACTCGAGGGCCCCATAGACTTTAAAATCCAGGGCGCGACCCCCCGGGGAAATGGCAGTCACTTTCTCCCCCTCGAGTTTTCCCGGATGGGGAGGGAACGAATCATCTTCCTGAGAACGGGTGGATTACCGTAATGACTGGAGGGATTTACCAAAAATTTGCGCACAAACGGACAAAAACCCTCCCAAAAAACAGCGGTGAACATAGTTTAAAAAGTTTTTTCCCAAAGAAGCATTGTGGCCCGCCCAGGGGGGCCAGGCAATTTGAATTTGCACAATGTTCTTAAAATTTTTTTTTTTGAACACATAGATTTCCCTTTGGTTTTCCCTTTTAGGGAAGCCCGTTTTTCTTCATGTTTTCTGATAGTGGATAAACAAAAGTTTTCACAACTTGTATAGTCTTCTTAGGTCTTTTAGGCCATGTTCACACGGCTTATTTTGGGACGTATCTCGGCCGTATTTCGCGCCGTACTGCGCGAAATATGGGTAGAGATACATCCCAGTCATTACGGTAATCCACAGTTCTCTTAGAGAACTATGGATTACGTCTCCTCTCCCCGCTCGCACAATACGGCGAGAGAGGAGAGAAGTGACGCCAATTATTCACGCTGTATTTCGCGCTGGGACAATTAATGTCTATGGGGCCAGCGGGCTGCCGCCCCCGCTACCCGCTCCGCCCTGCCCCCGTACACACGGCGTAATTGCGGCCGAAATACGTGCCCGCAATTAAGCCGTCTGAACATAGCCTTACTGTTTTACCCAGCTGATTTTGACGCTGTTTTCGAAGTGGTTTCCGCTCCCAAAATAGCATCCAAAACGCCCCCAGTTCATTTAATTGATTTCTATGTGAAACAGCGTTTGTAGTTCACACATGACGAGGTTTTTACGTGCTTCTTTGGAAACTGTTTTGGGTGCTGAAAAAGAAGCGTCATGTCAATTCTTGAAGCGTTTTTAGGCGTGTTTTCAGGTGCATTTCTCAGCGTGTTTTTTGATCTGGCTATTAATTTGTATGGGTGAAAACACTGATGAAAACAGTGTCCAAAAGTGCGCCGAGAAACGCGTCTGAAACCTTTTCTGAAGAAGCGTGTTTCAGGTGAGGTTTTGGGAGTGGAAATGCTCAGAAAATCGCTTTGAAAAACAGGGTCAAAATCAGCCGTGTGAACATACCTTTACCATTTGGATTCTTTTCATCACTTTCAGGATTGTACATCTTGAAGTGATCTTAATAGGACACCCACTCCTAGAGAGAGTAGCAGTAGTCCTAAATTTTCTCTGCTTATAGACCGTTTTTTAAACTGTGGATTTTTGGATAAGCCTTTAGCAATGCTTTTGTAGCCTTTTCTGGCTATATACATCTTGAGGCATGGTTCACACCAGCCTGGCTTTGTGCCTTTATTTAATGGGCAAAACACTTGCAAGAACCACACATCTAATTTTCTCTCCCTATTTAAAACACCTTTAGCCAATCAGCTCTTAGATAAGTCATTAACATAGATGTTCGCTTATCTTTTTCTCTCTGTACATTGGATGTTTGCTCAATGTGCTAAGTAAAAGACAAACTGAAATACAACTGTGTATTAGTTTAGTTACATCATAATCAATGCTAAAACCACAGTAATTCTCTTACTTTTTTTGCAGCTTTACATGAAATCAATCACACTTATGTTTCTTGTTCTAGGTCGTTTCCCAGAACTGCTTTATAGAAAACCATAGTCGCTATTTTAACGTGCGGTTCATCTTACCAATGAAGTCACATAGTTGAAACTGCATACTGATTAACACCATCTCTATACTCTTTATAAAGCCTTTTTTGTGATTTATTTTTTTTTAAATACTATGACGTTAAAAATAGATGTTTTTGATGCTGCATGAAAACAGTAACCAAAAACAATCTATATGTGTGTTAAGGTTTACAGTAAAGAAAATTAGTTTTCATTATGTAATTATCAAATATTTTTTAATTTAAATTTTTTTTATTTTAAAACTATGATAAATGTGATATACTGAGTGCTGGATACGCATGCTAAATAAAAACATTTCTGCAACATATCTATAAAGCGTGATAGTGAACTGTGTGCTGCAGCTCACCCTACTGGTGACTAGTACGATTGCAACTTAGATGTCCCGTCTCAATCTTTGTTTTCAGCAGCAATCAGTTTGTTTAATTTTTCATACATTTCTGGCTTGAAGACCTTGGGCAGCATGTCAGAAAAGAGGCGCTTTAACATCAATTTTAAGGTGCCTTATATGAGTGTATAGTGCGCCTGAATAAATAAACCTGCCAGAAATCTGACGTGTGGTACATCTTGTATAGCATATTTAATGCACCTAATTTAGGCGTATACCAAAAAAAGCCGTATTGCATTGCTAGCATATGTGATGCGCCTACTTTAGGTGCATTCAAAAGTGTCAAATGTGCCTAGTTTTGGTGTACAACAGGTCATTTTAAAAGAGAATATGGTGTCAACAGTTTTTTGGTGCAAAATACACCCAAAAAATGGAGTAGCCCTAATGGGACATGTCACCCCTTGTGTGTGTATGTGCATATTTATATACAGATGTGTGTGTGTGTGTGAGTATATATTTTTGTAAATATTGTATTATATCTTTTCATGGGACAACACTGAAGACATGACACTTTGATACAATGTAAAGTGGTCAGTGTACAGCTTGTATAACCCCATAAGACACAAGCCTGAAAAGTACTTAAAGGAGTTTTGCCACGAAATAAAATTGACGTGGGAAGCTTGCAAATTAAATAATAAACATTTTTACCATTCATCATTAATAAAAATTCTGGACCGTTTTTGTTTTAGCTGCTTCTTTAGTGATCAGTTGTTTACAGCTCGTCTCCAGGGGATACGACCAGGACTGAGAGCTCCTCAGTCCTGGTCAGACATGCTCAGACATCACCTCTTCTCTCAGGCAGCTACTGAGTGTTCAAACCCCAGGTGCTGTCATTGTACTCCTGTCCTCTGCTCTCCTTAGTAATTAGTCAAACTGTGCAAATTAATAATAATAATAATAATAATAATAATAAAAACCCCAATGAGGGCTGTGCATTGATAAAGAGAAAAAATCGAGAGGCTTGGTTCCTGCAGGGATTTGAACATATGAACCTAGTGCTGAGACAAAAACTTTACCTCTGAGCTACCATGTAGCTACTCATAGCTCTAAACATAAACAGACCTCTCACTAGAGAGGAAAGGCCTGGTGATGTCACCTTGTTGGGTCACATGATATACAGTTCAAACAAATCACACACGCCCCCTTCTGAGCACACATAGCTGAAGAGCTGGATGCAGGAGGTTTGAGATGAGATCGTGGCAAAACCCCTTTAATAACCAGCAAAGTTTTGTAGCTTTTGTCCTCCTTACGCTTCAAAAGTGAAGCAGTTTTATGAGGACTTCTTTTATGCAGGAGAAGTTGTTTTTTGGGGGGTGTAGTTTAGGTTTACAAATTACTGCCGAATTTATTTTTTTTTAAAGTCATTTTTTTATGTTTTTTACACCTTTCACATTTCACACTAACCTGTTGACTGAATTCTACAGGTTATTACAGTGTAGATACCTAATATGTGTAGTTTTTTTTGTATAAGGTAGGCACTAACATTTTTATAAATGTTCTTGTTATATTTATTTCTATATTTTTTTCCTTTTTTTTTAAATCCCACAAAGGGATAACTATAACACTTTTTTTTTTTTTTTTAAAATAAGGCTATGTTCACACGGCTTAATTGCGGGCCGTATTTCACCCGGCAATTCCGCCGTGGGTATGGGGGTGGGAGTGGGGCGGGTGGGGGGAGGGGGTTGCCCGCCAGCCGGCCCGCCCCATAGACATGCATTATTCTCGGCATAATCCATAGTTCTCTATGGGAACTGTGGATTACCGTAATGACTGGGACGTATTTCAGCCCGTAATTCGCGCAGTACGGCGCAAATTACAGGCTGAAATATGTCCCAGAATAAGCTGTGTGAACATAGCCTTAGGGTGTGTCCCCACGGCGAGAGACAAATACCTCCGCCCTCCCTTTCACATTGACATGCACATATTCCGTCTGAAAACCGGACGGAAGAATGTGCATGCTCAATGCTTTTCGGGCAGACCGCGGGCGGAAAAAGCGCTGGGCGGAAAACCCATGCAGTGGGGACTGCTGCACGGGTTTTCCATAGAGCCCCATTGTACTCCGTTTCGGACGGTTTTTCAGTCGGACTGCAAAACCGCAAACCACCTGAAAAACCGTCCGAAAACCCGTGCCATGGGGATATGCCCTTAGTAATGTACTAGCATACATTAATATGCTAATACTTTTACCTCCTGTGTCATATGGACACAGGCAGCAGACAGAGCTGCACACAGTGTGCCCTGAATGTAGGCTCATTATACAGACAGCCCTAGGGCTACTGTAGGTCCCCAGGGGTGACTGTACAGACAATCCCCTGCTCCATCGGGTCACCGGGAGTCCGTTGGAGCAGGGAATGCCTTTGAGTATGCTGTGGTTCGTGACTGCGGCAATTATAGGGTTAAGCGCCGATTGTGAACCAATAGGAAGATGAGTCCTAGACAAGTTATGATTGGAGCTGGAATAACCTGGAATAACCTGGAATCCTACAATGGTCACACGGGCCAGCTCTGTGCAGAACCATTGCCCGCGGAACACACGTCATACCGTGGGGTGGAGGGGGGTGGGGAGGAGGAGTACGGTATTTAGTCAGCCACCAATTGTGAGAGAGAGGCGTCATAGATAGACCTCAACTATGAGAGACAAAATGAGAAAACAAATCCCGAAAATCACATTGTCTGATTTGGAAAGAATTTATTTGCAAATTATGGTGGAAAGTAAGTGTTTGATCAATAACAAAAGTTCATCTCAATACTTTGCTATATATCCTTTGTTGGCAATGACAGAGGTCAAACACTTTCTGTAAGTCTTCACAAGGTTGGCACACACTGTTGCTGGTATGTTGGCCCATCCCCTCGATGCAGATCTCCTCTAGAGCAGTGATGTTTTGGGGCTGTCCCTGGGCAACACAGGCTTTCAACTCCCTCCAATGGTTTTCTATGGCGTTGAGATCTGGAGACTGGCTTGGCCACTCCAGGACCTTGAAATGCTTCTTACAAATCCACTCCTTCGTTGCCCTGGCGGTGTGCTTGAGATCATTGTCATGCTGAAAGACCCAGCCACGTTTCCTCTTCAATGCCCTTGCTGATGGAAGGAGGTTTGCACTCAAAATCTCACGATACCTGGTCCCATTCATTCTTTCATGTACACGGATCAGTCACCCTGGTCCCTTTGCAGAGAAACGGCCCCAAAGCATGATGTTGCCAGCCCCATGCTTCACAGTAGGTCTGGTGTTCTTTGGATGCAACTCAGTATTCTCTCTCCTCCAAACACGAAGAGTTGTGTTTCTACCAAACAGTTGTACTTTGGTTTCATCTGACCATATGACATTCTCCCAAAACTCTTCTGGATCATCCAAATGCTCTCTAGCAAACTTAAGATGGGCCCGGACATGTACTGGCTTAAGCAGGGTGACACGTCTGGCGCTGCAGGATCTGAGTCCCTGGCGGTGTAGTGTGTTACTGATAGTAGCCTTAGTTACGTTGGTCCCATCTCTCTGCAGGTCATTCACTGGGTCCTCCCGTGTGGTTCTGGGATTTTTGCTCAAGGTTCTTGTGATCATTTTGACCCCACGTGGTGAGATCTTGTGTGGAGCCCCAGATGGATGGAGATTATCAGTGGTCTTGTACATCTTCCATTTTCTAATTATTGCTCCCACAATTTATTTCTTCACACCAAGCTGCTTGCTTATTGCAGATTCAGTCTTCCCAGCTTGGTGCAGGGCTACAATTTTGTTTCTGGTGTCCTTAGACAGCTGTTTGGTCTTCACCATAGTGGAGTTTGGAGTGTGACTGTTTGAGGTTGTGGACAGGTGTCTTTTATACCATACAGGTGCCATTCCTAAAGGTAATGAGTGGAGGACAGAGAAGCCTCTTAAAGGGGTTGTCTCACTATAAGGATTGCTTTTTATGTTAAAGATCTTGGAAAAACAAGTCACTTTGCAATATATGTTCATTAGCAGTGTCCTACCTATTCCTAGATATCCCCTCTAGTATGGGCTGCATCAGCTCCTCAGATCGCTATAGCTACAAACCTGTTTGATCTCTCCTGATAGGCTGCCAGCACTGGTTGCTATAGCTACAGATGTGGCTTCCACTGCAGCCTAGTAGAAGCCAGTAAACACACGACTGAGGTCAGGTGAGTCAATGTAGTAAGACAACCCTCTTAAAGAAGTTGTTAAAGGTCTGTGAGAGCAGAAATCTTGCTCGTTTCTAGGTGACCAAATACTTATTTTCCACCCTAATTTGCCAATAAATTCTTTCCAAATCAGACAATGTGATTTTCTGGATTTGTTTTCTCATTTTGGGGGGCATGTATGATGCATGTTTTCTGCCATATGTTGCGTCTCTCGGTGCCAGCTCTGCTGTCGGACGCACCTCCCCTATGTGTTAGGCACATTAGGTGAAAGCTTCAGCAATTTCTAATGCGCCTAACATAAAGGGGTGTGATGTGGGCGTTCTGGGGCGGGACGCACCACATTCGTAAACACCGACGCATGTATGAATGCGGGTCGGCAAAGTGAGGCACATTAAGGCCCCGTTCACACGGCTTATTCTGCCGCGGATTTGCGCCGTATGCGCGCCTGGATTGCGCTTCAGTACGGACGCCAATCCCGCGGGCAGCAATTACGGTAATCCACTGCTCTCATAGAGAACAGTGGAATCCGTCGCTCCTCCCCGCTCGGCGAATCCGCCGCGGGGGAGAAAGTTGACATGCACATTATTTACGGCTGCTGGCCGCGCGTAAACAATGCATTGTCTATGGGGCCGTGGAGCGGCGCCCCCGCCGCGCTCCGGCCCCCGCCCCCGTCCCGCCCCTTATTCACGGCGGATTTGTGCGCTCAATACGGCGCACAAATCCGTCGGCAATAAGCCGTGTGAACGGGGCCTAAAGCTCCGACAGGCAGACCAATTTCAATGTGGTCTGTCTGTTGGAGGCGTCGAAGTTTGCCCCGCATGTATGAGCGCACTTCGGCACCGACATACATCAAGCGCAGTTTTCACGGGAAAAAACGTGAAAACGGGCGCGCCAATATTTATACATGTCCGCCTTTGTCTCTCATAGTTGAGATTTACATATGATGTCAGTTACAGGCCTCTCATCTTTTTATGCGGGAGAACTTGCACAATTGGTGGCTGACTAAATACTTTTTTCCCCACTGTTATCAAACCATGATGATAATTGTCTAGGTAGGGCAACCTATAAGTATTAAAATCCCCCAAAATTGGTGCTGGCAACAGAGGATGCAATCAGAATCGCCATAACCCTCCTGGTCACCTTACATGAATATGGGGGCATTGTGCATAAGGCCACAATTATAAAGTTAATATGGGACAGTACAGATGTATGAATCTGCTGTCTTGGTCCATGAGAGAAGACCTAGACTGAAATGGAGTGCATGTGTCAATCAAGACACTAACTCCCTGGCATCGGCGTAATGTTTGGAAATGTGAATTGATATGACTGTGCTGATCGACCTCAGCTATGGGGGATCTCCTTGGAAAGATGTGATGGGGTGGTTGTAAATAAAATGTATTGTATATCTTGTAAGTGACCCTCATACCCCGCACATTCAAGGCAATGATGTTAACCTTACAAGCCATAACGTTTGATAGACCTATAAAGAATAAGGATCATTATGACACGTTTCAGAGAGAAGCAATACATCAATGAAGGACAGCATCCTGGCTGATCTCTCCAATGTTACCCAGAACAGTGGAAACCTAAAACATACAAGACAGACAGACGTTCTCTAGGATGAGGAGTCTGAGAGCTTCCATATTTTATTTCTTTCTTTTACAGACAAGTCCTGTGTGAGGAGCGGTCTTCTGTCTCCTCCAATGCACAAACGCAGACGTTTATCCTGTGCGGTGATGTTAATTGAGGCCACTGATTGTTTTTTTTCCTGTCTGCAAGTAACCACCGTAGCCAATTATTGAAATAACTGCTGGAGTACAATGTCTATTTTTTATTTTATTTTAACTTTATGTAAGAGACAATTTTTAAGTTTTTGGGGAGATAGACAAACCATTTAAAGAGAACCTGTCACATAGGTTATGCCCCCTTGCTGAGGGCAGCACAAGCCAGTGTCAGACCTGCAGTTTCCAACGCTGTGTCCCTTATTCTGTAAGGTGCAGCAGTTTTAGAGCATTTACCCCTCAAATCTTATTCATGAGTAGGTGTTAGCCCCGCCCACAAAAGGCTAGCCCCGCCCACTGATAGTTATTCACATGTTTCTACCAATCAAAGTAGTAGGTTTATCAGTTGAGGTGGACGGGGCTAGCCTCGGGTGGGTGGGTTTGAAAAAAACGGATTCTTCTTGCTGAAAACTGCCGATTTGAGCATTAAATACACGAAAACTACAGCATCTTACAGAATAAGGGACACAGCGCTGGAAACAGCAGGTCTGACACTAGCTTGTGCTGTCCTCAGCAAGGGGGGTATAATCTATGTGACAGGTTCTCTTTTAATGTTCTGTTGAATTTTGTCTTGAGCTGTGTCCAAGTTCATATGCATCCTACCTTCCAAAACTGGAGAGGAGGTCACAAGTGCATTGGTGAACTGAACTAACATTGGCCTCACATATTGCAACTTTGTCATGGAGCCATTTTGTTTTGCTGGAGTTGTCAGACTCTTATCTTTCACCTTCTGGGTTTTTTTTTTGACTAGCAAAGGATCCTTGGATTTGTGGTTTTACAAGGCCAAGATAAACCGCTTCCAAACCTAAAATATTGCTGTCCGTCTGCAGAGAAGGGAGGCCACACTCACAGAGGAAAAGCATAATTATGCATAGAAAACACCACAGGGAAATGAATAAAGATTCAGGCAAGCCATTTAAAGGGGATGAGGACTAGTGACTGCTAATTCAGCGCTGAAGGACCACAGTACTACTTTTGTTGGCGGGCCAAAAATGAGCTGGCATCAGTGTCCTGTGCTGGATGAAGCAGGCGCTCGGGTGTCTTATGACAGCCAGGACCCTGCTCTAATGGCATAGTGGAGAAACTTTAGAGCTGAGATGTTTAACCCCTTAGATGACACATTGAATAGTGACTATTGCATCTAAGTACTTTTAGAGGGAGGGGCTCCTTTCTTACCCCACTGGCACCTCCTGTGATGGATCCCAAAGAGCTGATGCGTTTATGAGGTAGCCAAGCACCTATTGAAAGCTCCAGAGTTGGACTTCTGTGTATAGTTTTTAGATCCTGCCAGAGGTAGGGTCCAGTAGGAGGCCTAGCAGTTTTACAATACCAGGTAGATCATTATGCACTACACAAGCAATGTGTTGCATAACATGAACAGTCAAATGATTGCGTGTTTGAGCTCCCTTGTGGGACCAAAAAACAATAATAAAAAAAGTATATGAAAGACAAAAAAATCACAAGTAAGATAAATAAAATAAAGTTCTATTTATCCATAACGAAATCCATATGTATGTAAAAAAATATATAGATAAAACCTGTGCGTTGCAGCGAGAACAAGCCAAACCATAAAATTAGCACATTATTTATCTGACATGGTAAACATTCTAAAAAAGAAACAAACATAGCAAAATTGCAATTTTTGCCAAATTTTCTTAAAAAAAACCAAAAAAACGAAAGAGATCAGAAAATCTTATGTACGAAGTAGCATACTGATCAGAACTAAAAATTATCCTACAAAACAGAACAATAAAAATGTTATGGGTCTTAGAATACAGAGACACAGAAATATAACTTATTTATTAAAAAAAGTTTTTAGTCATGTAAAAGTGAAAAAAAAATTGTTTTTACCGTAATCAAACTGACTCATAGAATAAAGTTATGACAGTATAATGAAGGGCATAAATTCAAAATGCAAAAAAATGAAGAAATTACTATTTTTTTTAAATTTCCATTAGTCCCTAAAAGAGTTAATAAAAATTAATAAACAAGTTATATGTATGCAAAAATGGTGGCATTTAAAAAATAAAACTCATCTTGAAAAAAACAACTCATATACTGCAGGTATGTCAACAGAAAAATGATAAAAGTTACGGCTCTTGTAAGGTGACGATGAACAAAAAATTGCTTATTCCTTAGGGGTCAAATATAACACTAGAAAAAAACTACATTTTTTCTCATACCTTCGTACCTATATGACATTAGATCTTCCATTTTGAAGCCAGCGTCTCCAATACCTCATATGACAACTAGCACCCGCAGTTTTGGAATTAAAATTTGACCATTCAGTGGCGTCTGGCGGGGCATCACATGATCACATCTTACATACACGTGCCTATTTCTAAGCTGTCATCCCAGAAGAAAGTCTCTTCTAAAGATGATGCACAACAAATTTGCTGAAGGCAAGCAGACTAAGGACATGGATTACTTGAACCATGCCCTGTGGTCTGAAGAGACCAAGATAAACTTATTTGGTTTAGATGGTGTCGAGCAGGTGGCGGCAACCAGGTGAGGAGTACAAAGACAAGTGTGTCTTGCCTGCTTTCAAGCATGGGGGTGGGAGTGTCATGGATTGGGCTGCATGAGTGCTGCTGGCTGTGGGGAGCTACAGTTCATTGAGGGAACCATGATGTACTGTTACATACTGAAGCAGGAAATAATGGTGACCACACAAAATATTGACTCTTTGGGCACAATTTGTCAATTTTCACGTAGGGGTGTACTCACTTTTGTTGCCGGCAGTTTAGACATTGATGACTGATTGTTGAGTTATTTTGAAGGCACACCACATTTACACTGTTATACGAGCTGTACACTGACTACTTTACATTGTATCAAAGTGTCAGATCTTCAGTGTAGTCCCATGAAAAGATATATTTACAAGAATGTGAGGGGTGTACTCATTTTTGAGAGATACTGTGTATGTAATATTATATATATATATATATTTTATATATAATATTATATATATATTTAAATATATAATATTATATATATATTGTGCCTCGGAGCCCAACAAAATAAAGTCAAAAACGGAAGTATGTACACATCCAAGCATGGCCATGCCTACCCGCCACTTCCCTGGATTCTAGGTTTGAAGACACACAGGACACGATACTCCTAGGCTGTCAGATATTTAGGGATAGGGACAGAGGCGTAACTTCAAGCTCTTGGGCCCTGGTGCAAAGAGTGAAATGGGCCCCCCAGCTACCATGTGCCATTTACAATACTAGTGTCTTTTTATGTGGCAGGAGGGCTTTTAGGCCCCCTCAGGCTGCAGTGCCCGGTAGCGACTGCTATCTCTGCACCCCTTGTAGCTACGCCCCTGGATAGGGATGTAGCCTGTAGGCATATACATCTCACTAGCTTTTTATTGACTGTATTGTGCTATTTAACAGTATATTCATATGATATTTATTATAGATTTTTTATGTTTTGTAGTCTGTATCCTTCAATGTCTTTTTTGCTCTACTGTTGTCTCAGCATAGGAAGTTATCACTTATCCACAGGATAGGTGATAAATGTCTGATCAACAGGGGGTTGCAAATTCCTCCTCTTTTCTTACTTTGCTGGCGCAGTGAGGAAGTCTTTGAGTCAGTGACTGAACATGCGTACTGGTGCTACATTCAGAGCCTGTGGGACTGGAACAAAGTGCTGTACTCCGCTGTTTTTCTGTCTGTTTGGAGCATATTACTCGCAATCCAGAAGGGCACTTATATTGGATTCCATGAAGATGTTACGTGTGTGTGTTTTTTTCCTCCTCCTATTTTTTTTTATGACATCACAATAGTTGCACTGTAACCATTGGCTTAGCTGCATAGTCCCTTATTTTTATGGGATAAGATTTGAGTACATACAACCTATTATCAACTTTGATATGATTAAATACCGCTAAACCACTATTGATTTTTTTGCTTATTTTTATTTTTTTTTCTGCCTCATTAGTTATGTGTCACGGCTGCCCCTGCAACCCCCCACCCCCTCTCCGGGTCACGGGCGAGTGGCGCTGCGACCCACATGTCGGGCCACGGGCGCACTCGCTCCAACTTAACCAGCCACGCTCCTGACTGTGTCTCTGCTTCCCGGCGCGCGCGTCCCCGCCTCCCCGGGTGCGCACGCGCCAGCACTGTTAATTTTAAAGGGCCAGCGCATCGGTAAATTCCATTGCCGGTCGCAGCCCCTATTTAAAGCCTGCCTCTTCTTGTGCCTAGCGCCGGATCTTTAGTGCCATTAGCCTACTGAGAAAGCTTGGCGAGGCTATCCCATTTCCTTGGCAGTGCATCTCCTCCATTCCTGTATACACTTGGTAATGTATTGTGTGTGAGAGGTGTGGCATTATTGTATGCCCATCTTGATGTGTCTATATACTATTTAATCAATTGATCTCTAATATAAGACACTTTAATACTAATGTTAAATATTATAGGTTAAACACTTTAGATGACTTTCTATATTCAGGAATGGTGTGATTTGTATGCCTTGTTTGATATGGGCATTATTTTTTATTGTTTGTAGCCTTAAATTTGTACTATTTGTGACATATTAGTTTTTAATATTTATTATTGAATTAATAAAGATTGTCAATATATATTTTCCTATGACTTTTTTGTCATTGTATTCTTTTTTGGTTAACAAATTGTCTGCTGTCCTGCAGTGGCCAAGACCCGTGGGCCTCCGAGCCATACAAAGATTCCGGGGCTTCGCCAACTATTATAGACAGTTTGTGCCACATTTCTCCTCACTGGTGTCTCCTATAGTGGCTTTAACCAAAAAGGGTAGTAATCCGAGGTTATGGCCACCAGCTGCGGAAGAAGCTTTCCTCAAGCTGAAGTCTGCGTTCGCCTCTGCCCCGGTACTCACCCGGCCGGACACAGAAAAACCCTTCTTCTTGGAAGTCGATGCCTCCTCGGTGGGAGCCGGAGCTGTGCTTACTCAAAAGGGTCCCAAAGGCAAGACCCTCACGTGGTTTTTTCTCAAAAACCTTTTCCTCTGCTGAGAGAAATTACGCTATCAGAGACCGGGAATTACTGGCCATCAAGCTAGCCCTAGAGGAATGGCGCTATCTCCTGGAGGGGGCTCGACACCCGGTCAATATTTACACCGACCACAAGAACCTCCTCTATCTCCAGACGGCCCAGCGTCTAAACCCGCGCCAGGCTCGATGGTCCTTATTCTTTTCCCGGTTCAATTTTCTGATTCATTTCCGCCCCGCGGAGAAAAACGTCAAGGCCGATGCCCTCTCCCGTGCCTCTGACGTGGTAGGAGACGAACCAGCACCACGGCATATCATCCCTCCCGAAAGGCTAATCTCTGCTGCCCCCATAGAATTGCAGCGAATCCCTCTGGGCAAGACTTGTGCGCCCGGCTCTACGAAAGAAAATACTGCATTGGGGACATTGCTCTCAAGTGGCAGGACACCCGGGAGTGAAGAAACCTTGCTCTCTCATCTCCCGTTTTTCTTGGTGGCCCAGTCTGTCCAAAGACGTTCGTGAATTCGTGGAGTCGTGCACTTCTTGTGCCCGCAACAAATCTTCCCATCTCAAGCCGGCAGGTCTGCTGCAGCCACTGCCTATTCCCGATTGTCCTTGGACCCACGTGGCCATGGACTTTATTACTGACCTCCCGCCTTCCTCCGGTAATACCGTGATCTGGGTAGTCATGGATCGCTTTTCCACAATGTCCCATTTCGTCCCTCTGCCAGGTCTACCCTCTGCTCCTCGTTTGGCCAGCATATTTTTTCAACATATTTTTCGGCTACTTGGGCTGCCCCGCCATATAGTCTCTGACCGGGGGGTCCAATTTGTTTCTAGGTTCTGGCGCACCCTCTGTAACCAGCTACAAGTAAAATTGGATTTATCTTTGGACGATCACCCTCAGACCAACAGGCAGGTGGAGAGGGTTAACCAGATACTGGGCATCTATCTGCGGTACTTTGTTTCTGCTCGTCAGGACGACTGGGCCAATCTGTTATCTTGGGCAGAATTCTCAAACAATTCGTTAGACTCAGAGTCTGCCGGTGCCGCCCCCTTCTTCATTGTCTCAGAGGTCCCGGCCGTGGAAGAATTGGTCCAGAACTTAACTGCCATTTGGGATCAGACACGCCAGACACACCAGTCTCTACAACCGCACTAAGAAGCAAGCAGACAAAAAGAGAAGACCCCCGCCTATCTTCTCTCCTGCGGATAAAGTATAGTTGTCTTCGAGATACATCCGTCTCAAGATCCCCGGCTACAAACTGGGTCCATTCGAGGTGCTGAAACGCATCAACCCTGTGGCAAACAAGCTCCGCGGGTTGCGAATTCCTTCCACGTCTCTCTCCTGAAGCCAGTTATCCTGAATCCTTTCTCCCGGAAAGTTGCTCCTCCTTCTCCTGAGGCTGATGCCACGAACATCTTCACCATAAAAGAAATCTTGGCCATGAAAACGATCAGGGGGAAGCAACATTTCCTCATTGACTGGAAGGGGTTCGGGCCCGGAGAAAGGTCCTGGGAGCCAGAGGACAATATTCTGGATCACACCCTGGTCCGCAAATTCCTCCAAGACAGAAAGATGGAGGGGCCTAAGGGGTGGTGGTGGGAGGGGGGGTACTGTCGCGGCTGCCCCCGCAACCCCCCCTCCCTCTCCGGGTCGCGGGCGCACCGGCGCCGCGACCCACATGTCGGGCCGCGGGCGCACTTGCTCCAACTTACCCAGCCATGCGCCTGACTGTGTCTCTGCTTCCCGACGCGCGCGTCCCCGCCAGCACTGTTAAATTTAAAGGGCCAGCGCACAGGTAAATTCCATTACCGGTCGCAGACCCTATTTAAAGCCTGCCCCTTCCTGTGCCCAGCGCCGGATCTTTAGTGCCATTAGCCTACTGAGAAAGCGTTCCTGAAGTCTTGTTCTGATTACCGTGTACCGTACCATTTGCCTCCGTCCCTCGACCACAAATCTTGCCGCCTGCCCTGACCTTCCTGCTTGTCTTGACCACGAACCTTGCCACCTGTCCTGATCTTCCTGCCTGTCCCCGACTACGAGCCTGCCTTCCGATTTTGTACCACGTTACACCTCGGCTGCCTCTGCAAGCAAGTCACGTTAGGGGTAGCGACCTGGTAGACTCCCGCCGCAGCAAGTCCATCCCGCTTTGCGGCGGGCTCTGGTGAAAACCGGGACCTACTTAGATTCGCTCCCAGGCGTGGCTAACACCATCGCTTGCGGTGGTCCAGAGAATCCACTACCATTGCCCGTGACATTATGTTGTATAAATAACAAGTAAACTTTATTCTGTGGGTTGTATTTATAGCAAAAATAATTGTATTTCCCTATGAGTGCCATTTTTACACAACAAATACAGTGGTTCAGATGGCTTCAAGATACAATGGGACACATTTTATCAAGGCAGTTGCGCCAGCTTTCTGTCACAATTTGCGCCAAAATAATGTCTTATATACTTTACACCACATTTACTATGTGTTTTAGACTGTTTTCAGACACTTCTGCACCCCGTCTGAAAAAGGGTGTGTGGCCTTGATAAAAGGGAGTGGTTTCATGTAAAAGGGGGCATGGCTTAAAATGCGGCAAAAATGTATCAGCAGTTAGTGGCGTAAAAGTGAGCTAACTTAATGATGGTACCAAGTTAGACTAGACCGCTGTAACCTGTGCCAGATTTATCAATACTGTGATAAATGTGGCGAATTATAAGACTGTCTTGTCTAACTTAAAACTGTCTTAGGGCATGTCCACACGACGGTTTCCGCGGCCAAAACCGTGGCCAAATCGCGCCTAGTTTATTAACATGGTTTCCTATGGGAAACCGCGTTAATATTCACACGCCGTGGGCTTGGCTGTGGCTTCGGGGCCGCGGCCAAGCCCGCGCTTGTGGAAAATTCTCCTGTCAATTCGCGGTCCTGTTTGCCCCCTGCTATTAGCTTGCATGGGGGCAAACCCTCGGTGCAAGCCACGCCCCAAACCACGCCCCACCCGCGCCGAGACCACGCCCAATGCCCGCTCCGCAAACCCGCGTCAGGAGACGCGAGCTTGCGGCGGGCTTCGACGAGGTTTTGGCCGCGGCGAAACATGCGGCCAAAACCGCCGTGTGAACGGGGCCTTACAGTTAGACGCTGTTGATAAATTTGCCCCAATCTGTTCTACACACAATGATCTTACCTGGAATATTGTATGTTTAATGTGGTTTCAAAAGAAAATGGCCTATTATTATGAACTTTTTACTTGCAAAACATCAGAATTGGTGAAGCATTAGGACATTGCATTAGCGACCTGCATGAAATGTAACACACCAAATTTCATGCGCATCTTAATGGCATAGAATGCGCCTGATTTATGAACCCGTTCTACAGTGGGTCATAAATCAGGCTCATTCTAGCGCTCGGGCAACAGTTCTGGCTCAGGTAAACCACTTCGACAGTGCTCTACCTGTTACAGCTGTAATGCGCCTAGAAATGCCGTAGCGAAGCTATAAATGTGTAGCTTTGCTATGGTTCTAGTTCACCCTGCCTCCTGCACGACCCCCAAGATCGGTCACATTACAAAGCGACACAGGCGCTATGTAATGCGCCTGGGATGGTGTGCGGGAGATTTAAAAATGTGTGAACGGGGCTGTGCCTGATATCGGGCTGAAAAGACGCCAGATATCTGGCGCAGCCCCGTTAATACGTGTCGCCCTGAATCTTGATACCGCACTTACCATACAATGCTGCTGACTAGTAAACTGTGGCTCATTTAATTGATGGAAGATCCAACCAATTATCATGAGCATATTACTTGTAAAAGATATTTATTAGTGAGGTGCATGCAGTGATTAGTGGTCTGGTAGCGCCTCTCTACAGTACTATGTTGTACTACCTCCCCTGTACTGCTCTTACATGCATAATTGAGGTCCATGTAGTGATGGGTGGTAGAGTAGCACCCCTCTACAGTACAGTGCGACACTACATGTCCTGTAATGCTCTTACATCCAGGGCTGTGGAGTCGGCAAGCCAAAGCCCTGACTCCGACTCCTCAATTTCCCAAACCTCTGACTCCTGACTCCCTCATACACGGCGCATGTTTAAGTGATAACTTTACTGTAGTAAAATGGTTACATGTGGCTTTTTATCACTTTGATACACTAATCGAGCTATTTAGGTAGAACAGACACTGACACGCAAAAGGGTAACAATGTTTTGAACTTTTTAATGTGTAGAAGAGACCTAGGATCAGATTTTGGTCAAGATATGCTTGAATCTGATCCAGAGCCCAGAAGGAATCAGGCAGCATTGAAAACAAAAGGCAAATTTCCCAAATACTAACAAAATAATAAAAATTTACATTTTGATTTTTAGGAGCAAAACAGTAACCATGCATTTACATGACAGGATTCTGCAAAACTAAACAGATGCTAAATACTTGCAAGTCACATTTATGTATAAGATAGGTAAGATGACTGTATATAAAATTGCTCTTTGCACTGCATCAAACTAACAAGACCAACTTATTATATATTTTGGGAGTCGGAGTCGGTCCATTTTATGACTACTTCGACTCCTGCAAAATAGGCACTGACTCCGACTCCACAGCCCTGCTTACATCTATAATTGAGGTGCATGCAGTGATTGGCGGGCTAGTAGCGCCTCTCTACAGTACAGTGCGGTACTACATGTCCTGTACTGCTCCTACATGTATTAGTGAGGTGCATGCAGTGATTGGTGGTCTATAGCGCCTCTCTACAGTACAGTGTGGTACTACATGAACTGTACTGCTCTTATATGTATTAGTGAGGTGCATGCAGTGATTGGAGGTCTAGTAGCACCTCTCTACAGTACAGTGTGGTACTACATGTACTGTACTGCTCTTACATGTATTAGTGAGGTGCATGCAGTGATTGGAGGTCTAGTAGCACCTCTCTACAGTACAGTGTGGTACTACATGTCTTATACTGTTCTTACATGTGTCAGAATGAATGGCTCTTTTGGGTACCAGGTGAGGCCCCCATTTTCTTTTTTGCTAATAGATTGTGTATAAAGTACATGACCCAAAGACGTTCCTGTTATTAGAATAGAAAGTGATTTTCAACTTTCAGCAGCTCTTTCTGATGCTATATTGTCGGACGTGCTTTATCTATAATAGTTATCTGCTTAATTTTTATTTTTCATTATGTTGCATCACATTTTGGGCCCTCGGAACCAATTTTCAGTTTTCCATACAATTCTGGTTTTAACATAAAAAGTTTGTATTAGAACAAATTAATTTTGTATGTTGAGGGCTACTATGTATATGTGTGTGTATATATGTATGTATGTATATATGTATGTATATATGTATATATATATATATATATATATATATACATATATATGAGTGTGTGTATATATATATATATATATATATATAGATATACAGAGATATATATATATATATATATTTATATATAATAAATTTTTAGCATGGACAGTTTTTAATTAAAATCATTTAGCATTTTTTGCTGTTTCCTCTAGGGGACTTGGATCTGTGATCGTTTGATTGCTTTTAAACTTGTTTGCAATTCTTGCTATTCCAAAACCTTATTGTTTGTCAGTAATATAAACATGGACACCTTGTTAGTTCAGGCCTCTGGGATTATACCTTTGGCAGATGTTGGGGGCTTTGTTAGATCTTGGTTCCCATGTTAACCCACTGGTGTCCCGTGTTGCTGCTGCGAGGGTGCCGAGGGGCTGACAGAGTGAGCCCCCTTCTGTTGAACTCTTTCATTGCTCCAGGTTGCTATTCACTATTGCATTTTAGGAGTTAGGCTATATCTACACTGCACAGGAAAACGATCGTATCTTCGGCACTTTTTCATTTTTTAAAAGCGCCGAAGGTACGAACGTTCGTGCGGCCCCATAGACGGCAATAGGAAAGACAAACTGCTGACTACACAGCTCGTCTTTCCTCTGCCCGTCTTTCGGCAGCGGCGTATTATACAACATGTTGTCTAATATGCCGGCACTTCTCGTCGCCTTGCCTTATTTCCTTACAATTATAAGGGCGACGTCAGGAAAACGAGAAGCGAACGCGGTTTTTGTACAAAGCAAGACAACAACCGTGGTCCTGCATCAGAGAAAAAACAGCCGCTTTTGGTCAGTTTTTTGTCCGATGCAATGTAGACATAGCCTTACACACCCAGGATTCCTGGGTAAACCTGCAGACAGTAAAGTGATGCCCACAGGAGCATTTGGATGTAAAGGTATAACAATTTTGTAAAAATTGGTACTGAAAACCTAAGTTTCCTAATGATTTGGAAATAACTATATTCAACATATTTGTAAACTCACTGGTCCGTTTTGCCATTTGGTGCACATCAGTTTTTTTGTATTTATGTCTGAAGCACTGATTTTGCTCGTAGAGCTCCCCCTAGTGACAGTAGAACTGGAAAATGTCATCAGCAGTTGGAGTCACTGAGCAAAGCTAAAGTGTGGGTATAGCAATGTTCACATGGATGGGATTAACCTTAAGCAAATCTGTGATGGATATTTAAATAAAATCTGCATCAGAAACCTTTGTCTTAAGTTAATGTTCCCACAGATCTGCATATGAATTAGCCCCATTGTAGTTCAGTAGGGCTATTCTTGCCCCTTTCCGTTTAAATTTGCGAATTTGAAAAACTATTGTGGATGTTTTCTGCTGTATATGAATGTGTGTGTAACGTGTTTATTTTGTATCACAAGTGGATTGTGTCAGTATTTGGGCACAAAATCCTGTCTTTAAGGGAACCTGTCAGGTGGTTCATGCTTCCCTATTTGACACCAAGAGGTTGTTGAAAGGGGGGGGGGCTGAAACTGAGCCTTGATATATAGGGGGTATGAGTGGGGAGAACGATCGGATATATAGGTTATATATAGATGACAGGGGCGAGCTTCTGTTTTTAAAGGGGTTTTTATGAGTGGGGGGAGAACTGACTCTGTGATAATAGGGGGATATAGTGAGGGAGAAAATGAGCTAGTGTAATAGGGTTATATGATAGATGGGGCAGGAGCTGAGCTCTGTGATATATAGGGTTTTAAAAGATAGAGGGGGAAGGCGGAGTAAAAGGGCTCTCCGTTTTTTTAGAGACAATGGGGGCCTTGTTACACAAGGAATGTAACTTCTTAGATTTAAAGCGCACAAAATCACAACAGCAAAGTATTTGCTAACAATCGTTATTTACCTTTTCCTACACATTAGAAGCTAATCATTGTGGTGAGAATACCCCTTTATTTGGCTTCCTTTAAACTTTGTGGAAACAAATTATTATCATAGTTTAAATGAGGGGACCAAAAATCTAAGCATGTGCGTCCTTGCTTATCATTAGCCAAGTGCTATGGTGTAAGAAAACGGGCGGCTTTATTTGTTGTTCGCCACGGTGTCTGAGCTCAGGTCGGGTTACGCCCAGCAAAATGAGAGAGAGATCATGTGCAGTCCCACTTAAGAGAGAGAGAAAACAGCAGTTCCATGTAAGATGTGCAGCCTTCTCGGCAACCCCTAAAACTCATTCAGTTCCGTTTTTTCTAATATGTATAATAATTCATAATCTAAACTATTCACGCCAAAATTTTCAATGCAGTCAGCATGCAAATCACTGCTTTGAAGTCACAGGCTTGAAAAAATCAGTATTTAAATGCTTATTTTACACTTCTGTGACATCCACACTATGATTCCTTATTTGTATCTGCAATATGGGAAAAAATATAGATGAAAATGAAGAGGAGAACTTGTCAGGACTTTCACAAGCAGGGCACACAAACTCCCTTAAAATTAAATTTAAAAACCCGGCTAAAAAATTAAACGCACATTAACCCAATTTAGGGCCCCAATTTACATCACAAATTTTTATCTCTATTAAACCCTTAAAAAAATTTAAAATTTTAGATTTAGAGAGCTCCTGACTGATCTATTTATATCCAGAACAAAAGGGGGGCCTTTTTTCTACTTTTGGAGGATAGGAAAAATTTTCCCACAATAAAGGTATGTTCCCATGGTGTTTTGCAGCGGGTACTTTCAGCTCGAGGCGGTTTTCTGCCTTCCACATTTACTATTTCTCGGCGTGTAGGCGCCTGAAAGAAGTGACGGGTCACTTTTTTACGGGCGTACATTACGCACAGAGAAATGCAATCGTAAAATCATTGTCTGATCGATAATTATTTTAGAAAAAATCATGGGGTGGACTTTAATGATTTTAACCGTATTTGCAGGGCGCACTTCGGTGCAATTACGCTCTGAAGTACATCCCGCAAATAAGACGTGTGAACATACCTTAACATATAGAGGGGATCCGATCCTACAAAAATGTGCCTCCCCTTGTCATCCCCCTTCTAGACTATGCAGAACTCCTTCTCTGTCCTCCGTCTAGCACTTTGCTCCCCTCCAAACACCACTTGCTGCCTGCCTTACCCACCTTCCCTTATACCCCTCTGCCTCCCCCCTCTGTCAATCCTTCCCGGGGCCCCCCATTCCCCACAAATTCATTTCAATTTGCTTACCTGACCTAAAAGGGCTCCCCTACCCTCTCCCATCTCTCCCTTAAAAGGGGTTGTTCACTACAAGGATTGCTTTTTTTTAAAGATCTTGTAAAAAAAGTCACTTTGTATATGTGCCCATTAAATTTCCCTACCTATTCAAAATACCCCCCTCTTTTAGGGGGTGCATCGCTCCTCGGGGTTATAGCTACAGCCCTGTGATCTCTCGGATACTCCCGCGCTTGTTGCTATAGCCGCAGCCCCTGATGTCCTTAGCACCCCTCACTGCAGCCCCGTAGTAGCCAGTAAAACGTCCGAAAAAAAAAAAGGGAAAACGAGAAAAAAAGTACGAGCCCCCCCTTTTAAATCTCAAAAATCCCCCCCTCATGCAACTTTGCTCCATGACCTTCTTCTTGCTCCCCAGTCAGCTCCTCCACAAGTCCCCAAGATTTCTCTCGTGCTTCCCCCACACTCTGGAACCGCGCCCCAGCACATCAACTCATTTCCATTTCTGTCCCTTAAAAAGAAACCCTGAAAAACCCATCTTTTCAGGACCCATAACCTACAATCGTTTGTGTTCATAGACCCCCTAAACTGTCTTCCCTCACCTCCTTTTCCCCTCCCCCTTTCCCCTTGTAATTTAACCTTTTGGGGGCAGGGTCATCTCTCATCTGTACCATTAGTCATTTTTGTTCCACTGTATTTTTTTTGACATATTTTGTATGTAACCCCCCCCGAATGTACAGCGCCCCGGGGTAAGGCACGCTAAAATAAATATAATAAAAAAAAATAATTCTTTCTTAAAAGCAGTGAGACACTGGAGCTCACTGTCAGAGAAAGTTATCAAGGTGGATGCACTAAAAGTGTGCAATAATATAACAAGTTATAGAGACCAGGATTCTGCAGAAGGGTCGTGATCCCCCCGGGGTTTTTTGATGCCCGATTGGAGTCGGGGAAGGAATTCTTCAACCCCATGGGGTTTTTGGGGCTTCTGGATAAACACTGTAGGATAATAGGCTGAACTGGATGGATGTCTGTCTTTTTTTAGCTTTATGACCTATAATTTTACAAACCAAAAAAAGTATAAAAATGTTACCTTCATTTCCGTTTTTTAAAAATACATTAAACCTATTTACGTACGTTTGTAAGTTTCTGTCAATTTTTGACAGAGAAAATGTGTCGTTTTTCTAACCTTTTGTTGTTGTTAATTTGTTTAAAGAGGTTTTCCATTAAGGGGTTTCTCACTAAAGGATTTTTTTTTATGTTTAAAAATCTTGCAAAAAAAAACATTTGCAATATGTGTCCATTAACAGTGTCCTACTATTCTTAGTATCCCCCCTTGTAGGGCTGCACAGCTCCCAGGTCACTATGCTACAGACTGTTTTTAAAATCTATCATGATAGGCTGCCCGTTTGGGCTTAGCTAAAACCTGGCTTCTATGCAGCCAGTGGAAGCCCCTAAACACCCCCGAATTCAAAATGAAACCCGAAAAAAGGGCTGAGGTGAGATGAATCTATGTAGTGAGACAACCCCTTTGACAAACTTTAAACTGCATTGGGGCATGGGTGGTCCAAAAGTGGAAAAAAAAAACAAACTTTTCCTAGCCGACCCCCGGTGCTTCGGATCCGCTTTCCCATCAATCCGTTGCTCTTCACTTCCGGGTTCTTATCCTGACACGTTGATGAGGCTCTGTTTCATTGTAAGTGAATGGAGCACGAGCCTCTCCTCTGTGTTGGGATGAGAGCCCAGAAGGGAAGAACAGCGGATCGCCAGGAGCTCCAGAGCAGCAGCAGGAGGGGACAACTATGGAAGCAGCAGGTTTATTTTCCATTTTTGGAATATCCTAGCCCCAGTGCTGTATAATATTTTTTTCTAATGGACAATCCCTTGATTTTTTTTTTCTCAATTTTATATACAGCAAAAAAATTCTGTTTAACTTATTCAAACATAGAGGTTTGCATATGTTTTCCATTGACCATGTTAAAAAACAGTATGGTAGTCCACACTTTATCCTTCATAAAATATATATACAGACATAATTGAGGCTAACAGAGACAAAAATATTCACTTTTGAACTACAGTTTGCCCAGTATACTCTATGGCTATGTTCTGCTATATGCTTGAATATGATTTCAGGCTAAATGTCCCACTTCAGGCATATAACTAGGATATGCCATCCATGTCAGGTGTGGAGCCACTTCTAGGACCCGCTTCTATCTTGAGAATTATCCTTAAAACCTTTCCATTTTAAACAGAAAGAGGTTTGTTACTAACGCATTGATTTCAATGGGACATCAGACGTTATCCTGGCGATCTGCCATCACATATGCTCAGAAACCGTGACTATAACGTGATGTGATTGGGTCTTAGAAGTGTCCTTATGTGATGGGTTCTCACCTGTGCTATTGGATTCTGGATATTTGGACTCGGACAGGGCTATGGAGCATATGGTCATGTATTGGAGGACAAGGTCTTCTCCATCCTGTGCATCCTTTCTGTTTGTGCTGCGCGTATTTTCCACAGTATAGGAGAGCTGCAATCTTAGCAGTCTGCAAAGTTGCATTGATTATTGGTCCAGATTGCTCAGCTAATTATATTGTTTTTCCTGTAAGCTATAGATCTCTTCAGACTTCAGGAGCAGGGCAGCTAATTAATGAAGGAATTATTCCTGATGTCTAGTAAGTCGGTGACTAGGACTGTGGCTGGGCCTGTTCCCAGCGGTTTTCACTCTATCCCTTCTATTGGCTTTTTTAGAGTCCCTTTCCTTCTAATTACAGACGCACCAGTTGCCAGACCTGTCAGCCAAGGTTTGTGCTCCGGTGAGAACTTGATCACTTGAGCGGGTTCTAAGCTGTCATCTTAGTTTGGATATGAGACATGCCAGGGGTAATGGCTGGTGCTTTGTATCCGTTATGTTATTCGTTGAGTAGATGGATATTCATGATCACATTACTATAGAATATTCTCTCACTGGTTAATATAGTGTGATAGGTGTCTCTGGTGCGGATGATGTGATAACCACGTTAAGGAATGACTTGTGTATGTGATGAGCAGTTCTTTTCGCTCGGAGTAATGGGTCACCCTTTACGGGGCTGAAAGTCTATTTTCTCATCTTTAGGCGGGAAAACAAACCCAACCACAATTGTTCATTGGAATTTAAAGGAGAGTTATAGTGGAGACATAGGGTGCCACTTTATAAATACCATCATTTATGTGAATGCTGGAAGTTTGTGGATGGGAGTTATATTCCTTATTCAGCTGGGACAATATATTTTTGTACCCCAAAAGTGTTTGTTACCCTACCCACCTACAGGCTTTTGCTGGTACCACATCCTAATGAGACATCTACTCTACAGTACATGCTACGGGTGTCAGAAGGTATTAATATACAAGTTACGAGTACACACGGGGCAACAGTTTTGTTTGGGTATGTGTGTTTCGCGCGGTGTATGGGGGGGGTTAATATATTGTTTATTTATATATATTTTGGTATTATAAATATAATTTTTTAAATAATTTGTTGGGTGTGTGTGTGTTGTGTATTATTATGGTAAAAACGTGTTTTTGTGTTTATATATATAGTTGGGGTGTTCAACGTTTCTGTGGTATAAATTTATTTATATAAATATTTATATAAGTGTTTTGTGTTGTGTTATAAAATTTTTAAATTTTAAAGTTTGTTGTATGTTTTTGGGGTTAAATGTTTATATGTGGTGGTGTTTTTAGGTGTATATTTTGTGTATGTATATTTTTTTATGTAAATGTGTGTATGTATATGGATAATATATTTTTAAAATTAATATGTATAATGTTGTAGTTTTATATATGTATATTTTGTGTATTTAATATATTTATTTTTGTGTATGTTTATATATAAGTATATATGTTGTGTTGTTAAAATATAAAGGGATAATGTTTTGTTGTTATATTATATGTATAATATGTTGTATGTAATATATTTATAAAAGTGTGTTTAGTATAATTTATTTGTATATATGTGTTTTAGTATATATTATTGGGGGATAATTTTTGTGTATTTTTTTATAATTTTATTTTTATATATGTGTGTTTTATATATTTTGTATATATGTTGTATTATTAAAAAATGTTTATGTGTGTATGTAAAAAATATGGGTTTTTTTTGTATTTTATATGTATATTTGTGTATGTGTGTATAATATGTAAATATGTGTGTATGTGATAATTTTAAAGTATTAAGTGTGTTGTATTATAAATATATGTAAAATTGGGATTTTATATATATTTATGTTTATTTGTTGTTAATATATTATATATGTTTGTTATATAAAATTTTTTATTATGTATATATTTTATATATGTATAATGTGTGTATGAAAATTTTATGTATAATTTTTATGAAATAATTTTAATATGTATGTATATTTTTTATTTTATATATGTTTTAATATTTTAAAATGTATATATGTTGTATAATGTTGTTTTAATTTTGTATATATGTTGTTTAAAATATGTATATATGTATGTGTTAATTATATTTATTTGTTGTATATATATATATATTATATATGTATGTATATTATAAATATGTAATATGTGTGTATATATATTATGTAATATGTGTGTAAATTATTTAGTGTGTTATAATATTTTATGTGTGTATATAATTTAATATATGTGTGTATATATATATATGTTATATTTTTTATATATAAATCTTTAAAAAGGTATAATAAAAGTTTGTGTGAAAAATAAAGTTGTAGAAAAAAAATTCCCAAAAATTTGGGAAAAATAAAATTTGGTTTTTAAAAAACCAAAAAAAATTTTTTTAAAATAAAAAAATTTAAGGGAAAAATATATAAAAAATAAAATTTTTATTTAAAAAAAATACTTTTAAAAAATAATTATTTTTTAAAAATAAAAAAATAAAGGTTTTAAAAATAAAAAATATTTTAATAAAAATAAAATTTTAAATTAATATAAAGTTTAAAAATAAAAAATGATAAAATTATAAAAAATTTTTAAAATTAGAAAATATTAAAATAAAAATTTATAAAAAATAAGAAATAAAAATATATAAAAAATAATAACCCAAATATTAAAAATAAAAAATATATATAAAAAAACTAATATTTTTTAAAATAATAAATATTATTTTTAAAAAAATAAAATAAAATTTAAAAAAAGAAAATTAAACTATAAATAAAAATAAACATATAATGATAAAAAATTTTTAAAAAAAATATATAAAAAAAAATAAAATATAAATAAAATTTATAAAAAAAATAAAATTAAATAAAACCCCAAAATTTTAATATAAATAAAAAAAAAAAAATTTTTATAAAATATAAAAAAAAATTTAAAAAAAATAAATAAAATAATTAAAAATTAATAAAAAAAAAAAAAATAAATAAATTAAAATAAAAATAAAAAAAAACTAAAATATATAAAAAAATAAAATATAAAAAAAAATAAAATATTTTAAAAATTTAAAATTAATAAAAAAGAATAAAAACTAACCTTATACCAAACAATCCCCAAAAACAACAAAAAATAAAAATAAAAAACCAACAAATTAAAAAAACCAAAAACATCCAATTTTAAAAAAAAAAAATTTAAAAAAAATAACTTTAAAAATAAAAAATTTAAAAATTAAAAATATAAAAAAGAAATATTAAAACAACAAAATATATAATAAAACAAAACATATTAATTAAAAAAAATCACAAATTATACATACACACACACACACAAAATACAACCAATACTACACCAAATACACAACCAAATACACAAACACACACACACAACAAAAACAAACACACACCAACACAAACAACACACACCCACAAACATACACCATACAACACACACACATTTTCACCTAACAAACCCCAACAACTACACAAAACACATAAAACCCAATAAACACCAAAAACAAAACACAACATACACCACATAAAACACACACCAAAACCAAAAGACAAAATACTACCACATAAAACACACATTATACACAACCAAACAATACCCCATATATACAAAAACCCTAACACCACATAACACATAATTTTCATATACACCACACACATAACAATATATAAATACAAAACACATAACACATAAATACCCCCCCTCACACAACCAAAATAAAAAAAATTAAATAAACCACCCCACCACCCCCCCACACCCAACTTAACCCATAAAACACTAAAAAGCCCCCACCCACCCCCCCAAAAACAACCCCAGTCATGACCGCCCAACTTTGGGGCCCTCCCAGTGCCAAAAAATTAACTGCCCACCCCCCCCAAACCCAAAAAAAATGGGAAATGAGAAAGGGCCCAAAAAAAAGAGCCCCCCCCAAATGGGTCAAAGATCCCCCCAAAAAAACCCAGAGATTTTCCAAAAATTTAAAAAGATTTCAATTTTAAGTACCTCATTTTTCCCCCAAAATGAAAGGTGAAAGGGGGAAAAAGTTTAAAACCCAAAACGAAGCTCAGACCCCCAGGAGGCTTTCTTTTTCCTTTTCCGTAATGGGGTAAGTTAAAATGGTTTTTTTAAAAAAACTTCCGGTCCCGCTTTCTTTTCTGGCAAACGTTTTTTAAGGAGGTTTTTTTTTTTTTTTTTGGCATGCAAACAAAAAAATGGGTGCCGGGAAAATCCAAAGACTTTGAAATCAGAAAGGTAGGACCCCCCCCTTAAGATCCAATACTTTTTTCCCTATTAAAAAAAGGCTCCCGGTGAACTAAAGGAAAAGATTTCGCAGTTCCTGCCAAAATCAAAAAAGAATTTAAGTTTCTCATAAATAATTAACAAAAAGGGTGGGGTTGGACGGGTTTTAAAAAGAAACCAGATTTTGAAAAAAAAAAGTTGTTTGTAAAATGGGTTAAAAATGTACTTTTGATGAAAGGTAAAACCCTTGTAATTGTATGTAATAAGATAAAGGGGTGTAGAATTTTTAGGTAGGGTTTTAAATTAGTTTTGAAACCTTTTTAGTGTCCAAATTTTTAAAATTGTGAAAATAAAACTAATTTTTTGATTTTTTGATAAAATTTTTATGATTTTAGTTTTTGGGTTTTTCTATGTTTTTGAGATTTTAACCACAAACAAATTTGTTAATTTGTAAAAAAGAAAATAAAAATTGTAGGTTTATGTTTTAAATTTTATTGTTTTTCTATGGGATTTATGTGAAAAAAACCTCAAACTGACCATTTTTTTTAGGGGTTGGAAAATAACCGGGAAAAAAAAAAGTTTTTTACATAGGAATCAAGGATAAACTGGGCCTTTTATAATGGTTTTTTGGGGCAATCCCCACCCAAAACTTTCCCCAAATAACCTTTGTATTTGCCCTAAGGGTATGTTCACATGGCGTATTGCGGCGCTTAAAGAACGCGCTCCAATCCGCCGTGTGTTTTGGCACCACGCGCTGATCCGCTTCTAATTCCAGAGCGGGGGGGTGTGGGGGGTGGGGAGGGGAGACCCATAGACATACATTGTCAGTGGTGCGTTTTCGCCGCTAACATTTGACATGTCAACTCTCCCCCCGCGTGTACAATACGATAATATTGTACGCGCAGGGGGGCGATGTGTCATCCACAGCTCTCTGAGAGCAATGATTTACCGCAATACACGGCAAAAAACGCGCGAAGTTACGCTAGAAAATAAGCTGTGTGAACATACGCTAAAAGTGTCTGTATGAGGTGATGATATTGCTGTTTTATGATTTGTTTCGGTCTTTGTGAGGTAAGAGAATAGGAGAAATCCTCTTGCGCTGTTTGTCCAGGCAGTAGTGTATTTGAAGGGCTGCGGTTTCTTAGTCAGCTGGGTAATCTTTTAACGACCAATGTGCTAAAAATTAAAAATGGTACAAAAATAACACTTCACCAACCGGCCATCCAGCTGTCTGCTCTAGCTGCCTGCTCTCATTTACTTTGCTATCTGGGTTGTGTTGTTCGGTGAAAGTGGTTCTTTAATTACGAGCATCAAGCACATAATTGAAGTTGTTTAGTATACGACAATGAACGAGAAGTGAATGAGTTTGGTTTTTATACCTCATAAATGGCAAGTAAAAAGGCACATTGCCTGGGGTCCTGACGTGCCTGTGCTTATTTTTAAGGCTTTAAAAACAGTTGTTTTTTTTTTTTTTTAATTTGACAAACACTAAAGTTGAAGGAGGTAGTTTTTATTTAGCAGAGAACAAGAGATGTAGTGCCCCCGTGTGGAGATAGGAAAAAATACAGGTTAAGGAGAGTTCTTGGATTTGTGAGATAAACAGGCAGTCACATAGAATCGGAGGCATTGGTTCTAGTTTCTCCAGATGATAACCTGGGAATATGTAGAATCACTTCTTACGGCTTCTCAGTTTGTGATGTCCTGTTTTCAGTTCAATCAAAAATGGTCCTGATAGAATCGCTTTTCTCAAACTCTTAAAACAGCAAACAAAACTCGCTCCATTCTGTCCTGCCAAGTGTCGCCAATGATCACATCAGCCTACGTCTAATGCCAAAGAGCCCGTAGCCCATGGATGTCATCACAGGGCGTCAATTGTGTATTGGCATGTTCCATCATCTGCATGGAGTTCATATGGTCTACCCTTGTTTGCTCGGATTTCCATCATGTACTCCAATTACCGCTCACACTCCAAACACATACTGATCGCTTTATTTTAGATTTAGTCTTTAAGCCCCAATGGGAATAGATAGAATTGATTTGAATTTCTGTACAGCACTGCAGAATGTGTTAGTGCTATATGGATAAAATACATTTATATCAAAGGGGTTTTCCATATATATAGATAGATAGATAGAGAGATTATCTATCTATATTCCAAAATAACATAATGCAGCACAATCCTGAAAGTCCTAATTGTATGTACTAGGAGTGCACGCTCTGGAAAGTCTGATCAAAAACCTTCCTCAATTCTTTAACCAAAAAACACAATACGAAGCAGCACATCCCAAAAAATATACATTTCAGCTATGTCCATCATGCAACATACTAGATACAGTATCTGGGATTGAAGGTGATTGTTTACGGAATTTGACATATGCACATGATATGTTTAGAACATCTACTTTTTACACTTTATATAATTGGTTGTAATTGCAAGTGCACTTGTACACTTTGCTTGAAAAGGGTGTCATTAAGGACCTAAAACGTTGCGGTAGGACATGGGTGATTAAAGTTTGAGGAAATTTTTTTTTGGGGGGGGATGTGCTGCTTCTTATCCTGTTTTTTGGTTATATATATATATATATACACCTCATCTTGTGAACCTGATTGTTCTGCCGCTGCTTCCGGTGACGCTGGCCAGTGACGTCACTGTTCATTCTTCACATGACCCTTCAGCCAATCCTAGGTCTCAATGGTCATATGTGGTGTATCTAACAACAGACCGATGCAGTCTGTGAATAGCTGCAGGGTCACATGAACAATTGACAATGACGTTACTGGCTAGGACTATGGCAGTGCTGGATTGAACCTTTTGTGTTTTTTGTTTTTTTTCAAAATAAGATATATATATATATCTATATCTATATATATCTATTTATCTATATATTTTTTTTTTCAAATAAGATATATATATATCTATATCTATATATCTATATCTATATATAGATAGATATAGATATATAGATATATATATATCTTATTTTGAAAAAAAACAAAAAACACAAAAGGTTCAATCCAGCACTGCCCTAGTCCTAGCCAGTAACGTCATTGTCAATTGTTCATGTGACCCTGCAGCTATTCACAGACTGCATCGGTCTGTTGTTGATCACCACATATGACCGTTGAGACCTGTGATTGGCTGCAGGGTCATGTGAAGAATGAACAGTGACGTCACTGGCCAGCGTCACCGGAAGCAGCGGCAGAACAATCAGGTTCACAAGATGAGGTGTAAATATATATATGTGTATGTGTGGTTGTGTGTGTGTGTATTTTTGTGTGTGTGTGTGTGTGTGTGTGTGTATATATATATATATATATATTGTGTATGTATATTACTCGACTGGCTAAAAACTATTTTTGAAGATGGAAGACCCCTTTAATTGTAGTATATTGCGCTTATTCTCCAACTATAGATGTGGTTTTCCAGATAAGTATTCTGTTCTGTAGATGCCAAGTAGAATATCCAGGTGCCCGGTGGTATTAATGCTGCACAAAGTGTACATTAAATATTTGTACACAGCGGGAACGGGCATGAATAATTAGCTGGCTCTCCTATTCACTTTGCTACATCTAATAATAATCTACTGCCTCGCTGCGGACCCATGTCTCTTATAATTGAATTCCCTATGTAATCATGAGCACTAGGCAGAAAGGAGAGAGGCGCGTGACTTTCTGTCCACTGGACTCCTCATGTACGTGCAATTAATTGACGTTCTTGCCGCTTTCACCTCGTCGTCCATTTTGCATTTTAGGTTTTCTTTTTATGACTTATCAGGACCTTTCATTTGTGACCCAACAATGCAAACTTTCATAAACGTCCATGGAGAAGAATCCAAAAAGTTATCCCTAGTGGTAGGTTCCTAGGTGCACTGCCTTCCTGGCTCCTGGCATTTTTGTTGCGGTTTTTCTCTTGTGACTCTTACACTTTAGTGGTTTGCGTCTATTTTAATAGCTTAAAAAGAGACCTTGGTTAAGGTTTATTTTTTTCTCTTGGTCAATGCTGCAGTTAGTTTGCTGCATATATGTGCGTATGGATCTAAAACTGCCCAAAAAGTTAGCTGTGGGGGTCACACTCCTAGGTGTATTCGCTCCCTGACTCCTGGGATTTCTCCATATCCGTTTTTTGCAGTTTTTGTCTGCTGGTGCTTACACTCTCGTACTTTGCATCTGTATTTTTGCAGCTTAAAATAAAACCCAGGTTAATTTTTTCTTCTCTTTGTCCGTGTGGTTACTTTGCATGCATGTATACGCCGGTGGATCAATCACTGCTTGCTTTTGGCTCCGTTTTGTGTATTTATTGTGCTGCTTTTCTCGCTGTCCTCAAACGCTGGAGCATCTGTGGCAGAGTGTTTAATTCTTTCCTGAAACCAGGTCTCTCCTTGCAGGCTAATAGCACCTTGTTCATTAAGAAAATGAATGGCTGGAAAGGAGACGTTATTCAGTCCTTGCTTCACAAGGGCCCCCTCAGACCGATTGTATCAGTTGGAGCTCTGACAAATTTCTCCAAAACATTTAACACCCCTGTAAAGTTTTAGGTTCAGCAGCTGGCTAAAGGTTGTTCCTGCTGCAGATAAAGGCAGCAGTGAGAAGCAGTCCTCCAGTCAATGGCCCCATAAATTATCAGCTTTGCTGCCTAAAAAAATACAAATCTCCTCTTATTAGGAATAAGAAGCCTCTGTCTTCAGACATCCAGTGCTCTGTATTAACGGAAAAAAAAAACCCCAGCATTATCCCCAGCGCTGGGGTCCAGTCCCCTTGGGCATTTTTTAGGAATTCTTCAGGGATCTACATGGAATAATAAAGCCATTTCATCTGTTAAATAGCAGGCAGATCATTTAATGAAGCAAGAAGCCATTCCAAGAAAAGTGCCTGCCGCCCAGTAAATACATATTAACCTGGCGATTACCATTGGTCAGCAGCAGCGATACCTTGTTAACCATTGATTGTAAAGGCTGGCTAGTTCTGCCTTTAGCTTTAATGAGTTAATTTGAACTGTGACACGACATCAAAAAGGAACAAAATGGAATTAAGTTGACACTTTGTTTTTTTAATTAACGTGGACCAGTATATAGAAACATTTTAATGTACTTCCCAGAGGCAGTGGCAGAAGTTAATGGTGCTGAAAATGCGTTCTGCTGCGTCTGCAAAATACAATTCTTTCAACACTTATTTGTTTCCGCACGGAACGAAGTTGGTGAATTTTTTTAAATTTTTTTTTAAGCTCAAAACGTGGGTGCCAGGGGTCAGCCACGCAGTGTGGGGTGAGGTGTCGGGGTGTCAGAGCATAGACGGGAGAGTTATCTTTACATATGTGTGTCAGTTTCTACCGCACGGTAACGAATAGCCCCAAGTCGGCAATAACCCAGGTCAGGAAAAAGGAAAATGCATTATTTCATTATAATATAAGGCACTCGGAGCGCAATAAAGAGAACCATTTCGCAATCTGTTTTTCAAGCAAATGTTTTATTAAGTAGCTCGTTTCTGTAGCCCGCTGCTGGACAAACCTGCTCCGTCACAGCAAGAAGCATTGCCATGGAAAGTAGAGCTGAAAATGAAAAGGAAATTTCCAGCTAAAAGATGTGGTTCCAAGAGTTCAGAGTTCAAGATATGTTCACACATGCAGCTTTCACCTTGCAGAGAAAGGAAGCCGCAGGTAATTGGGTCAACCCCATGAACATATATCTTATCCCGAGGGGAGCTGCAAGAGAGGGTTCCGGCTTGTTGTGAAATTTGTCTAAAAGCGCAGCACAGTGAGCCCCGTTAAAAGTAATGAGTTCAAAGGGTAAATGGAGTTCAAGGTTCAGTCCCTGTTCATCTCCCTACTTTAAACTTTCCCACCAAGGGATTCTTCGCCGGGTGCGCTTTTATAATTTGTAATAGAAGAAACGGACTGTCCTACAAGATTTTTTTTTTGGACATAGGCTTGAGGTTATTTTGCCGCCTCACATATACATGGCTCATTGTATATAGCTCATTCAATTCATTAGACCCTTTATGGAATATGCAGTTATTTGTGCCGTTGCTGAAGAGAGTAAGACGAGAGTGGAAGTGAATTGGTAAAGCCTATGATGTCGGTCGTTGTTACAACTATGGCCATTGGTTTGGAAGAAGACCCAATGCCATAATCCCTGGGAAATAACAAATTCTGCTTACGATACTGGAAATTTTATGAGGGATGAAATAGTGAGGCGATGCCGGAGTTGGAGACAGATGGGGAACAGGCAAGCACCTGCTAGCTGCACTGTATTATGGTGCTTCTCCAAACTCTTTCACTGGACCAGATTTGATAGATGTTTATTTAAGCCTTTTTTGTGCAAATTAACGCTTGACTCGAAAAGGAAGAAAAAAAAAAAGTTTGTCTCGTATATTCCATTTTGCTGCCAGGTGGTGTCAATTAAAACCGATTAGAAAAAAATCAACATAAAAAACACTTTTTCTTTCATTCGACAACTTTGTGAACTGTTTAGCCTAGAAAAGATGATTTTGTTACTATGTGATACAGTGATAGGACAGTGCAGCTTTAAGACTCCTTAAATGTTGCCTTGCTGCTTCCTTTACATTCACTTCATCAGTAGTTTGTTGTTGGTTTTTTTTTTGTTTGTTCTTGCAAGAATTTTTTTTTATTCTATCAAACACCGGAATAAGGGCTTGTTCACACAGAGTTTTTGGATCCGATTTTGGATCCGTTTTGGATCCAAAAATCGCATCCAAAACCGCAGCGGTGATCGGATCCTAAACGGATCCAACACGCAGCTGCGTGTCTGTATAAGTGCTGGGTGCAGCAGGATCGCATCCTATAGTTTATTTGTACGGCTCCGGCTGCGTCTTTCGGACCAAGAATTGACGTCAATTCTTGGAACGGCTCCGAAAGACGCAATGAAACACACATCGGGGATCACTCGTCTGAACGCTGATGCGTGTTTCAAAGTAAAAGCAATGTAAATCACATTGCTATTTATTAGCTATGTGTTTGGGTCCAACAGACGGATCCAAACACCTATCTAAAAACGTATGTTCACATGGACCCAACACGCTGTGTGAACATACCCGAACATTAGAAGTTTATGAATTAGGTTGAAGGGCATTGAAAGTTCAGAGTTCACGGTGTGTTTATGGCAGTCCCCCCCCCCCCCTCCCTCCCTGCACCCACACGCTCTATTTACCCAAGAACCTGGCTTTTTAAAATCTATTTTTTTATAGGTGACTGGTCCTCGTGATTCCCTGTTGGGAGCCTGAATGAGTAGAGGTGGCAAGAATTGTAAAAGAGAAGAAAAAAAACTGTTTATGGCTTGTTGGCTTGTAATACAATGTCTTCAGTGATGTGGTATTTATACTCAAATCAGCCACTCCATAACCACATCTCTTTGCTACTCTTCCTAATGGGAAAGGAGTCTGCCGTTAGCAGCAAGTTGGGTGACACTCGATTTGTACTATGTGACGGGAACAGATGGGCTTTCTTTGTGAAACTCCGCCTGTATGTAAATGTGAACGGAGTTTCACCCGAATCCATGCATGACCTGACCGTGCACATGCAGAGGGGAGGGCTGCTGGTGAAAGGGGATAAAAAATGGCCACTGGATGCTACCATTGGCAGGTCAAGTTTACTATCAGTCTTTCTGTGCTTGCACATTTGAAACGGAGGGATTTTTTTTTCTTGTTTATGTTTTGTTGCCTTATTGTATTGTTTCACCTGCTTGTGAACCCTGTGCTCTGTTTTATGGGGTTCACCTTTAAGCTTTTAAAATGCCCTTTTCCAGAAATCTTGTTGGTTTATAGTTTATGAAATCTTAATTGACCAACCCATATGATTGTAGAGCTGAAGGGTAAAATTCTATTCACTTTAATAGTGTAGTAATGTTCTTAAGGTTTTTATCTTGCGTTCTTGTGTATGGGTCGTCATGTAGTGACTATTTGGATACAAAAACACAACACACTATCGGCAGCACTCTATAGGCACTAAAAATGGTCAAAATGCACATAAGAACAGCGTTTCTGCTACTATGAAATATATGAAAAAATTTGAGGTTCTAAGTGTACATTTTGATCAAAACTGTAAATGCCCACCTACCGCGGCAAGATGACCCCAATTTAAGTGGGAACCTATGCTATATGTTACCTCTCTTGGTGTCTGTTAAGACCTCCACATTTCAGGGTTAGAAGGTTCCAGCTATAAACCTGATCTGATTAAAACGTGAGGATATGAAGTGATTATTGTCTCATCTTTTCTGAAGTTCGAAAGCTGTTAAATAACCTTCCCATTTACTGGCCTAAAAAAAGTTCATATTCTCTAAAACCATAATTTTTGGCAAAATGATGTGGTACATTTATTAGGAGACTACTGTGGTGTCATTCTGATCTGCACTAGTACAACGAGAGTCCTTATTACTTATCTCATATATTTTCCCATAATATATATTATTCCTCAGCAGAGCATTGCTTCCTGATGTACTTTTGTAAGTTGGATTTTTTTATGTGTTGAAATAGCACCATCTTTCTTGCCACCTTTTAGGCTCTGTTCACACGGCTGATTTCTACGTTTATTTTTAAGCACTGAATTCGGCATCCAACACTCATCTGAAAACCACCTCTTGTTTTGCATTTTTCAGACGAGTTTTTGAAGAGGACTTGATGAGGTTTTTGAGATTTGTCTTTGTGGCGCAGTTTTCCAGCCTCCCCCCCAACATTCAAATTTTGTGCCAGGGCATTTTCGGATCTCACTTTGTGTGAGGAATTTTGGATGCTGTTTTGAAGCTCTTTATTTGCTGTGGGAAATTTACTCTTTGAAAACACCTAAAAAATTTACCGCACCGAAAATAAGCGGGTAAAAATCGCGTCTTGTGAACGATCGGAATCAATGGGAATGAACTGGAGCCGTTTTATAGTCATTTTTTATGCTATTTCAGAAACCACTCCAAATCCGCCTTGAAAATCGCATAAAAAATGCCATGTGAACATAGGGTTACATTACAAAAGATTTTGTATAAAGTTCTGCTCACACCAACATCGTCCGTGGTTCTCTTCGGAACTGAGCCTGAAATGACGTCTGCCAGATCCATTGCCTGGTGGAAATCAGTGGTCTTGTTGGACCCATTTGACTTACAGTGGGGTCTTTGGCTTTGACAGGAAGAATAGTGCTTCATGCTCTGCAGTTCTTCCTGTCAATTATGATGAAATCATAAGACGCCTCCATAGCAAGTAAACAGTCATATACAGTTTTAACCACAAATCCATAAACCTAATACTGCTAACTACTCCTAGAATAACCTTACGCAAATGTATGATGGTTGAGATTTCTGCTCAGAAGAGCTCACGGTCTTTTTCTGACGTGACCTTGAGCCGTGGACTTTATGTACCGGTAGTCATGGCTGTTTTTGTAGGGTTTGTATATTCGGAGGACGTCTGTTGAATGTTTGTACTTTATTCTCATTAGTGGTCTACGATCTATAAAACGTTCTTTAGAAATAACATTTTTTTAACAATGCAATTACGTAACATTCTTAATGAAGTCTTTGAACCCCTGGCCGACTTCAGTCATTTCCTTCTTTGAACGTATCAAAGAAAAAAAAAAGCCTCCTGAAAGACATCTGTTTGCATAAATTGTGTAGCTACATGTGATTAGAATGGAATTTATCTACATTTTATATGCATGGTTTGTTGTAAATTGAAATAAATGGTACAGCAAGCTTCTACCCGGACCTATTGGTTTTTCTTCAAATGTGTGAACTTTTCACCCCGGGTCTGAGCCGGTCACACTTTGACCTGTCTGAACTCCACTGGTTAAACCATGTCTTCAGAGTTGACCTCCTTCTGCGGGAGCTGACTTTCTGTCCATCTTCTCTTACCCTCTCACTTGTTGGTCTGACATGATGGACAAGCTCATGTGTAATAGCATCCTGTAGGAATTTCAAGGTTTGTTACAGTCATAATAAAGAATTCTTATCTATGGACTTGCATATTGGCTCTGTTGAAAAATCCCAGCAAGCTCTGCTCCCACACCAGCCACGTGTGTGAGGATGGAGATGACTGTTGAATTTGGATGCAGTTTAGAGGTCCGCTTGTGGTTTCCTCTTTAGTCATTCTGTTTTCAGTTCTCCATAACCTCTCTCCTCCATACATCTCTGCCTTAATCTCTAGATACCTTCCCTCACACAGTCTCTGCTCCTCACAGGACCTTCTTCTCTGCTGTCTCTCTGTCCGCTCCTCACATTACCATCTCCAAGACTTCTCCCGTGCTTCCCCCATACTCTGGAACTCGTTGCCCCAGCACTTCAGACTCTCCTCCACTTTTACTAGCTTCAAAAGCAACCTGAAAACCCATCTCTTCAGGAGCCTATAGCCTTCGTGGGTAGGCTCATCTCTCTCCCTCTGTATCAGTTGTTAGCCATTTATTGTCACCATTAAACTTGTTTGACATGTGTTATGTATGTAACCCCCTTCTAATGTACAGCGCCTTGGAATCAATGGTGCTCTAAAATAAATAATAATAATAATATATAGCTATTCAGTCAGTCAGTTCTATAGACAGTCACTGGTTGAAGTCCTCTCAGAAAATGCTGAGATTTTCCGCTGTTATAGAGGACATGTTGGGTGTAGCAGCCATGGTAAAGGTCAGGCTGGAGATCTTGGAGCTGTCATGGTCTGGTACTTTGCACATGGGAAAGCAGAGCAAATTGTAGAGTATACAAAGTGGAAGTTACCATTTGCTGCCCATCATTAGGAGTGTGTGATATTACCATTGTATCACAGTGACATCTGTCAAAACAGGAAAGAAAACCTTCTAATGCTTGTACTATTTATTTCATCTGACATGACAACTGGAGCAAACCTGCAAACCACCTAGTCAGATATATAAAGGCAATGGGCATGCAGGACACATGTGCTAGTGATATAAAATTTGGTATACGTGTGAGTGAATTTGATGGGATCCGGTTTGTAAGGTTTCCAGTGGAAAGTCTACAAAAACGCATTAAAGGGGTGTTTCCGATTTTAAAATTGATGTTAAATAGGGTCAAGGCAGGAAAAAAAAGAAAAAAGGACATACTTCTCTCCCCCCGTCCTCTGCAGCTGCCAGTCTGTAGTGCACCGACAACTGCCCGTCTTCACTTTCTGCTCATGCTCCATTTACTCACCGTGTTGATGGACAACACGCAGCTCAAGATGTGAAGAAGAGCAGATCCCGTGGCGCTACACAATGGTGACTACTGAAGGCTAGGATGTAAGCATGTATTTGTTTTTAGTTTTCACCCACCCTGACTTAATTTAACGTCAATTTTAAAAAAATTAAAAACACCCTTTTAAAAATATGCAATAGTTATGGTGTACAGGGTGCACTTATTATTGTTCATGTCATAAGCTCCATTTTCTTGGCCTAGTATCTATGAGTCTTTTGTCTTCTTTATGGGCGCACTTTTCCCTCTTTCTCAGTTGAAATCTATCTGATTGTATATTCAGTGTCCGGCAGTAAGTGATGAGAATAGTAAGAATTAACATGTATTTTGTGCATGACTATGTTAGCTAAATGTTACAATTTTTTTTTTTATGCTGTTTGGACTATGGGTACAGTGCCTTGCGAAAGTATTCGGCCCCCTTGATCTTTTCAACCTTTTGACACATTTCAGGCTTCAAACCTAAAGATATCAAATTTAAAAAAATTTTTAAGAATCAACAACAAGTGGGACACAATCGTGAAGTGGAACAAAATGTATTTGATATTTTAACCTTTTTAAAAAAAAAAAACTGAAAAATGGGGGGTGCAAAATCAATTCAGCCCCCTTTACTTTCATGCAAAAAACTCAACCCCGAAGTTGGGATCTCTGAAACGATCCAATGTTTTCCAAATGACGAGATGAAAATATAATCCACCCGTGTGTAATCAAGTTCTGTAAAAAGACCTGCTTGTATAGTCTCATTTTCGTTTAAAGGCAGAGAGCATCATAAAGCCCAAGGACACACCGGCAGTCCGGGGTACTGTTGGGGAAGTTTAAAGCCAGTTTTGGGGAACAAAAAGATTTCCCAAATTTTAACACCCAAAGGACCCTGTGCAAGCGATCTATTGACATGGAAGGAGAAAACAACCCCAAATCTCCCCAAACCCACCGTCTCCTAAACTTTCATCTCCTAAAAGGGAGAAGATGATCAAGATGCAGCCAAGAGCCCATGATCCCTTTTGGATGAACCAGGAAATCTCACTGAGGGGGGAACTCGTCCATGGGAAAAACAACAGTCGTACACTGCCAAATCGGGCCCTTTTAGGGAAGAGTGGCAAGAAAAGCCATTTTCTCAAAGATATCCATAAAAAGGTTTTTAAAGTTTGCCACAACCACCTGGAGACCCCAAAACAGGGGGAAAAAGGGCACTGCCAGTTTGAAACCAAAATCAAACTTTTGGCCACAATGCAAAAGATATGTTTGGCAAAAAGAAAACACAGCCACCCCCCTAAACTCACCATACACTCACAATGGTGGGGCGCATCATTTTTTGGGCTTTTTTTCAGCAGGACGGGGAAGATGGTTGAAATGATGGGAAGATGGATGGAGCCAAAAATACAGGACCATTCTGGAAGAAAACCGCTGGTCTGCAAAAGCCTGAACTGGGAGGGAATTTATTTTCCCAAGAGACAATAAAACCCAAACATAAAGAAAAATCTACAAGGGGAAGGTTCCCAAATAAACGTCCCCAAGGTGTTAGAATGAAGAGTCACGTCCAGCCCTAAACCCAATCGAAATCGTAAAAAGAGCTGAAAACTCTGTTCCAAACGCTCTCCACCAAACCCCCCAGGCCCAGCTGCTCACAAACCCCTTCCACCAACCTACTATTTCCACTGTTCCAAACGCTCTCCATCCAACCTCACTGAGTCCAGCTGTTATGGGTTTAGATCCAAAAAAACACATCCAAAACACATCGAACCGCACCCCAAAACGGGGGTGGTTTCGGATGCTTTTTTGGCTGCAGCGGGATCGCACCCATAGTTTAAAAGGCGTCTACTGCTCAAACAGATCAAAATTACATTCTCTGAATGGATCCGAAAGATGTATAAAAAAAACGCAAGTAAACACACATTGGCCATCACTCGTCTGAACGCCAATGCGTACTGAAAGTAATGTAAAACCACACTGCACATTGTTAGATGCATGTTTGGTTCTGTTTAGGGTCCGAAACACGGATCTAAAAACGTATGCAAACATGAAGTCAACACAATGGTAACATACCCTAAGGCCGTTTTCACACGGCTTTTTCCCCAAACGGATTTGTGCGCCGTATTGACGCAAAAATCCGCCGGAAAAAGGGGGATGGGGGGGGCCCGGAGCGCGGCGGGGCCCGCTCCCGCCCCAAAAACAATGCATTGTTTACGGCGCTTTCCGCGCCGAAATAATGTGCATGAACTTTCCCCCCCCCGCGGATTTGCCGAGCGGGGAGGCGCGACGGAACCACTGTCCTATGGAGCAGGGGAACCGAATGAATCCGCGATTGGCGCCGTTGAACGCAAACCCGGGCTGGAAAAACGGCCCCAAAACCGTCGGCAAAAAAACCGTGTAAAGGGGGCCTAATGGGGCCTTACTTCGCCTTTTCGGGCCCTGGAAAACGGGATTTTGGCCAAACAACAGAGCATTTTCCATTCACCATTTTCAGAGGTGTCTGTGTAGCAGAGCGAATGTGCTTGCTGTACGGGCTTTTCCCCATTGACTGGAACAAAGAAGGCCGTACACGGGCAGTAACTTCTCCATTTCCTATGGTCACCCAGACCAGGCCAGCAGGGTGGAGGTAACCTGATGTGAATACCCTTTTAGGCCTATAATGTACGGTGCTAGGCACTAGATGCTGCCTTACCTTTTGGCTGACACTGAAATAAAGAATAAACATTTAATTAGAATTTAAATGAGCTCTAAAACCACATAAAAGATTATTATTTTCATGCTATGTTTTTTTTTTTTAACTATATGACTTTTTTTTAAATCTATAAATTGAGGCTAAATCATTCCAAAACTTGGTCGCACCTGTCACATAGTACGGT
Organism: Phyllomedusa bahiana; assembly: GCA_025379985.1. Taxonomy (NCBI): domain Eukaryota; kingdom Metazoa; phylum Chordata; class Amphibia; order Anura; family Hylidae; genus Phyllomedusa; species Phyllomedusa bahiana. The sequence goes on from JAODAL010005259.1 coordinate 63,353, forward strand.
TGAAAGAAGACCTCAGTCCATCAACTTCAACCAAGGGTGGGGAAAAATGTGGCTGAAGGGAGGGAGATGGGGAGTTTCAATATCCCCTACTGATGAAGACTTTGAAACCCATCAGTCAAAAACCAGTGTGCCCTAGGGAAGATTTCATTCCTGATTTAATAATAATTGTTACAACCTAGAGTTCAAAGTTAAACTCCCTGTTCTTTAGGCTTTTTAGGACCTTTCTTCTAGCCCCAAAATCTCTCAAAAGCTGAGGGACCCTTTCTCTCTACAGCACAGTGTGGGATCACATGTCCCCTTACGCCTTACATGTTTTTGTAGGTGCATCAGTTTGGCGGTTAGTAGTACCTCTCACAGTACAGTGCGGTACTACATTCCCCGTACTGCTCTTACAGTATTAGGAATGATGCAGTGTTTTGGGGTCAAATACGCCTCTCAAAAGTGCAGTGTTGGGACTACATTTTCCCGTCTGCTCTTACATGAAATTTGTGAGGGGCACAGGATTGGCGGTCTAGTATTGCCTCTCTACGTCTGCATACACATTCCCGTCTGCTTACATTTTTTAGTTAAGGCATGCAGTGATTTGGGAGTCTTAGCACCTCTCTACATTACGGCATACACATGTCCTGTTTCTGCTCTTACTTATTTGTGAGGTTCATGAGTGTTGGCGGCTAGATTGCCCTTTTACTTTCAGTCGGGGACTAATTCCTTACGCTTTACATGAATTAGTGGGTCATCAGTGATTGGCGGGCTTTTTGCCCTCTCAAAAGTACATGCGGGACTACATGTCCTTTACTGAAACTTACATGTATTAGTGAGGCGCATCAGTGATTTGGGGGTCAGTAGCCCTCTCTCAACAGTCGGGGTACTACATTCTTGTCTGCTCTTCCATGATTAGTGCAGTTTTTTGCAGTGATTGGCGGTCTGTAGCCCTCTCTACATACAGTGGGTACTCATGTCCTGTACTGCTCTTACATGAATTATGAGGTGCATGCGTGATTGGCGGCTAGTTTGCCCCCTCTACAGTACGTGCAGTACTACATTCTTTTACTGCTGTTAATGCGTCAAGATTTAGCGGGTCCCCTTTGGGGGACCATGGGCCCATTGTCTGGTACATTGTATATAAAGTCCATGCCCCAAAGAAGCTCCTGTCCTTCTCATAGAAAGTGATTTCCAGCAGCTCTCTGGTGTTATATGGAAGGACGCGCTTTATCTTCATTTATCTACTTTAATTGCATTATGTTGTTTGACATTTTAGGATCTTCAGAACCAATGAGCAGTTATTCATAGTTATGATTTCTACATACAGTATTTGTCCTGGAACTATTTTTTATTGTATATTGAGGGGCCACTGTATATTCTTTGCACCAGGCACAGTAAACTGAGGAGAAAACAGCTGTCCTCCTATGATGGAGTCACTACTTTACAGTAGTGTCCTGGCAGAGATTTCTCACAGCTGCTTGTAAAGGGTTAAATTTGCCATGGAAATTGGTGACAATTCTACAACATGAAAAACCACCATGCATCCCGATGTCTGTACTGCTTGATTCCTCTATGTGTGAGCTGGGTTTAAAAAACTCTATTCATCTGTATTGAACAGCAAATTGTCATGGATTTTTGGTGTGGAATTTGCTTTGAAAATATAGGGCACATTTGAAAAAATCAACTTCATCTCTGGTAATCACCCCTTGAGAATAAAAATTACAGCTCTGGATTAGAATATTGAATTTAATTTTGAATTAGTAAAATATAAGTAATTTAGTGAAATTATAGTTACTAAACTTTTGAATATAGATTTTGTAAGATGGTCTTCAAACTGGTTTTACACTTTAAAGGGAACCTGTTAGGTGGTTTATAGAAGCAGGATGTGAAAGAGGAAGAAAAGCTGAGTTCTGTGATATATAGGGTTATATGATAGAGGGAGAGGAGCTGAGCTCTGTGATATATAGGATTATAATATACAGCCTTATTCTGCTTTGGCTTGCCAGTTCAGACTACAGTAGAGTATAACTACCCTCGTGAAAAAAACCTTTCCTTCGTTTTGTGGAAAGAATAAAATTCTCATCGATATTATGAGAATTTTTATTTTTAAAAAACATAACGATATAAAAACAAGTTTAAAAAATAACCTCTACGCGTTTCGCTCGCCTCATCGCGCGCTTCCTCAGGAGTTTGTACACATCAGAGTTTACATCCCATCTTTATAATCCTTATAGAACCCTCCCTTTCATTAGTTCCAGCCAATCCTATCTCATAACAAGAATATATATAACTTAACAACCTTGACCACATAGTACATCGATAAAAACATTCTACTTTACATGAGCCCATAATCATACTCTATAAAGTGCACCATGCAAACTTTTACTCACATGCTTGAATAGGATGCGATGCTACACTTCTTTCCGCAGTATCTTGCCAGGTTACCGGCGTCTTGCCGGAAGCGGAAGTCCACGTCAGAAAGAGGGCATCCGCGCGATCACTGTCCGCGCTCCGGCTCGTACTGCGCATGCTCTATGCAAGTACTTCGCCAGAGCTGCTGGAGAGTGTCGCGCCATAAACTGATTGACAGCTTTCCCTGTATCAGTATATATACAGAGCACAATGTAAATCACTGTACATGGGCAGGGTTAATAGTACTTTCACTTAGATTTCTCTCTCTTCTGTCATATAACCCATATATTTCACAGAGCTCAGCTTCTCTCTCTCTATCAAAATATAATCCTATATATCACAGAGCTCAGCTTCTCTCTCTCTATCATATAACCCTATATATCACAGAGCTCAGCTCTTCTCCTCTATCATATAACCCTATATATCACAGAGCTCAGCGACACTCAGCGACACTCTCCAGCAGCTCTGGCGAAGTACTGGCATAGAGCATGCGCGGTACGAGCCGGAGCGCGACAGTTATCGCGCGGATGCCCTCTTTCTGACGTGGACTTCCGCTTCCGGGAAAACGCGGTAACCCTGGCAAAATAACTGCGGAAAAGTGTAGCATCGCATCCTATTCAAGCATGTTTAGTAAAAGTTTGCATGGTGCACTTTTTAAAAATATGATTATGGGCTCATGTAAAGTAGAATGTTTTTATCGATGTACTATGTGGTCAAGGGTTTTTTAATGTTATATATATTCTTGTTATGAGATAGGATTGGCTGGAACTAATGAAAGGAGGTTCTATAAGGGTTATAAAGATGGTGTAAACTCTGATGTGTACAAACTCCTGAGAATGCGCGCGATGGGGCCCTTGCGAAACGCGTAGAGGTTATTTTTTAAAACTTGTTTTTATACCCGTTGTGTTTTTTAAAAATAAAAATTCTCATAATATCGATGATAATTTGATTCTTTCCACAAAACGAACGGAAAGGTTTTTTCACGAGCGCTAGTTATACCTCTACTGTAGTCTGCAACTGGCAAGCCAGAAGCAGACATAAGGCTGTATATATACTGTCCTTTTGCCCTGTGGTGTGGAGTGTACGAGTGGATTGGAGGCAGCTGACCGTGAAAGTATATCTACATGCAATTTGTATGAGTTGTACCATCTCGTCTACAACAAGCTCAGGTGAGCGTATATACCTAAAATTATATTATTCATAGTGGAACATATTACACTATATTTGGGCGCCTATTTTGTCTCCGTTTCTTATGTTCCTTGGATCTCCGGTCCTCTTTGAGGTGTAGCGAGAGACGATTGGACACACCATCTTGGTTTACAATATAGGGTTATATGATAGAGGGAGAGGAGCTGAGCTCTGTGATATATAGAGGTTATATGATAGAGGAGAGGAGCTCTGTGATATATAGGGGTTATATGATAGAGGAGAGACGCTGAGCTCTGTGATATATAGGATTATATGATAGAGGGAGAGAAGCTGAGCTCTGTGAAATATATGGGTTATATGATAGAAGAGAGAAGCTGAGCTCTGTGATATATAGGGTTATATGATAGAGAGAGAGAAGCTGAGCTCTGTGATATATAGGTTATATGATAGAAGAGAGGAGCTGAGCTCTGTGATATATAGGGTTATATGATAGTGGGAGAGAAGCTGAGCTCTGTGATATAGGGTTATATGTATAGAGAGAGAGAAGCTGAGCTCTGTGATATATAGGGTTTTAAAATGTTTAGAGGAGAGAAGCTGACTCTGGATATTATAGGGTTATATGATAGAGAGAGAGAAGCTGAGCTCTGTGAATTTTAAGGTTATATGATAGAGGAGAGAAGCTGAGCTCTGTGATATATAGGGTTTATATGATAGGGGAGAAAAAGCGAGCTCTGTGATATAGAGGATTATCTGATAGAGAGAGAGAAGCTGAGCTCTGTGAAATATATGGGTTATATGATAGAAGAGAGAGAAATCTAAGTGAAAGTACTATTAACCCTGCCCATGTACAGTGATTTACATTGTGCTCTGTATATATACTGATACAGGGAAAGCTGTCAATCAGTTTGTGGGTGGGGTTAGCAGGACTTAATGTGATTCTTAAAGGGGTTTTGCCACCATGTAATGTTGACGTGGGAACTTTCAAAATGGCTATTTAATCACTTTTCTAAATATATGTGATTACAAAAAGTGAAAACTCTGAGAGCTAAGCATTTCTCAACCCCCCTTGGTTACCTCAATGCTTTCCCTAGTCACGACCCAGGAACTGACAGGCTGCGCTTGCGTGAATCACTTCTGATCTGATGACAGGCAAAATTAATGAGCTTTTAAGGCACCGGGTAGAGAGTGCACTCTGAGCGTCTTGCTGTATTGAAATCCACTGCTGTACTGTTTATTATTTCACTTAAGTTTTGAGACGCTCCCTTGGATTCCTCACTCCCCCTCCCTCTCTCCCCTGCAGCTTCATGACTCAGCGTGATTTGTTTACATCCTGCTCTTGTGCTGACAGGAGGTACGTAACTGGTCTCTTGGCAAATCCCCTTTAAGGGGGTTTTACCACGAAGTGAAAACCCCTGCACTGGCCACTCTCCGTGAGCCAGCCATGTATAAGAATGGGGGCAGCAGCACTTGCGTCCGTCTTCCTCATTCACTTCTATGGGAGCTTCCAAACAAAGCCAAGCACTCACACTTGGCTATCTTCAGAAGTTCCCATAGAAGTGAATGAGTAGGACGGCCACAAGCGCTGCTGCCCTCATCCACATGCATGGCTGGCTCACTGAGAGTGGCTAGTGCAGGGGTTATCGCTACCTGGTAAGATCCCTTCATAGAGTCTTATCATTTTTCTCAGTATTGCTGCTCCAAATAATATAAACCCATCATTTACTTTATCACATCCTGCTCTCAGATTGGGCAGCATAAACCACTTGACAGGTTCACTTCAGGGCCATTCCCAGGCTAAATTTCACTCAGGACGAGGTAAAGACATTTCGCCCCCCCGTCCCCCGCTCGAGGCATAATGCGCCACGGAGCATCACCATAAACCAAAGCCAGAATATACAAAAAGCTTACCACAATGTTGCAAAGTATAAAACTACTAAATCAAATAGTCCTACAGTTTTCCAAATAACACCGCACACAAAACCAGAATTCCAAGACCACTAAGACCACATATCACCAAAACACAGTGACCGAATAATACCACCACACCATGACCACAAAATCACCAGCACTAGTGACTAAATAATACAAACTGACCATTACTGAGTATAAACCATTATACTACAAACCCATATTTCCCCCATATAGTGACCATACAGTGATGGAATACCCGCTGAACACAGGGTCTGCAGACTATAAATGGAATTACAGTAAAGTTATATCAGTGACTCACAGGAAGTCTCTGAAGAGTTTTCTTTCTCTTTCTTCTTCTCCATCGTCCCAGACGCCATTACGACTACTCCCGACTCCTCACTGTAAAATTTACAAAACAAATATCTTAAGACACCTCAATTTATCAGCACTTCTCTACCAATTCCTATCTCTATACAAATTCCCCATCTACAGCACTATGTAATATGCCCCCTGTATGCAGTTCTATGCCCCCCTGTAGCCAGTGATGCCCCCCTTGTAGCCAAGTGATGTGCCCCCATTGTAGCCAGTGATGCCCCCCATGTAAGTAATTATAAAATAACAAAAAATTACTTACCAGACCTCGGTCCGCGCGTCCAGCTCCGGGAGCTGCTGAGCGGTGTAAGCAGCGTGACGTCATCACGCCGATTACACTGCACGCAGCTCCCAGGGATCTCCTCGGCGGCAGAGCTGCCTGTGCCGCCGAGGGGACGCAGCGTCACAGGGGGCGCGGTGAAAGCTGTGCGTCCCCTGCGACACTGATACAGGGGAGGAGTCAGGACGGGAACGATCCGTCCCGCCTCCTCCCCTGTACTGGCAGCTGCTGCTGGCTCTGCGCACATTCGTGCAGAGTCAGGGGTGCTCCTCCAGGCGAGTAGGGCGGGCGGCCGCGGCGCCCCCCTCGGGTGAGCGGAGCCTCGGCGCCCGGGGCGGTCGCCCGCCCCTAGGAACGGCCCTGGTTCACTTAAAGCATAAAGCTTGTATCATTCATTTATACAGTGTTGAGTGCAAGCAGCACAATCTCACCCAGACCCTTGATCGTGAAGGGGCTCAGAAGGTATGTTACACATCGTGCATATGAGGTTTAGGGCCCGTGTTGGATCATGTTCTGCAATAGGACCAGTGGCTTCGAGTTACCAATGCAACTTTTTCTCTGTATGAAATCTAATAAAAGTGTATGTTTAAACGAATATGGAAATATTTTGCAGATTTTTCTTTTTTTTTTATTCAAGTGTGAATTTTGTAAATTCATATATTCAAACATGTATTAACAATTGGTTTTAGTTATAAAACCAATGACACAATTCTTCTGCAGCTGGTACACCTTACAACTCAAGCTGCTTGGTGCTGTTCAATGCTCCTTCAATCAGATAGGCTCCCTGCTGTCTGCTGCCCCTCTCTCTGCCCCCCAGAATGCTAATCTAGGTTGACTTCTACTTTTTATTTCTCATCTAAGCCTTATTGTGTTATGAACGTTATAAAAATATAATTTTAGTCTAGTGTTCAGGATTGCAGAGAGAGGGGCTGCAGACTGAGCCAGAAGAGAATAAACATTGAACGTCATCAAGCAGCTTGCATTGTATTGTAAAGACATTCCAACTGCAGAAAACAAGCTGTCCAAAATTTTTCATCAAAAACCTAGGGCGAGATGTCCGAAAATTGGCGGTGCTACGTCAGTTTTTAGGTGCATTGAATAAGTGTAAAGTGCGCCAGAAAGTCCGACCCTATCAAAAATCTGGCGTCAGTTATACATTGCATAGTAAACCTAATGCGCCTAAAAATGATGCGCTGTGCGCCTCCATATTGAAATGCGCCTATTGAGGCGCATAGCACATCATTACAAGTGTATATGTGTTAGGCGCATAACACGCTATGCGCGTGTGTGATGTGCCTCGATAGGGGAATTAAATACTCTACGAATGAGGCGCATACGGAGGCGCATAGCTTATCATTACAAGTATATGTAATGCGCCTAACACATACGTGTAAAATGTGAAATGCACCTAACACATATACACTTGTAATGATGTGCTGTGCGCCTCAATAGGCCCATTCGTTATGGAGGCACACAGCGCATCATTTTTAGGCGCATTACAATGTGTCGGTCCCGGCATAGTTTTGGTGTACGACAGTTCATTTACATCCAAAATATGGCGTCAAAACTGGTTTTAGCGCACTATAGACCAGAAGACTGGCGTTAGCGTGTTGGGAAATGTCGCCCTTAATGTTTTTGTATTAAAATAAATGAAATAAAAAGAATCTGCAAAGGTGCTCATTACCTTTTATAGGGGGTTTGCCACAAGCTAATTTATACACGAGGCTTCTCATGGCCGTCTTCCTTTGCTTAGCACAGTTGTGTTTAAGAACGGATTGAATGTAACCGATCTCAAATTTATTTTACGACCACCAAACACTAATGTCTCAATCAGTGAATATGGCAGCAAGTTTACAGTCGTCTCTGCTGACATAGCCATCATAACCGTGTACGTAGTAAAGGCTTCCAGCATAAAATAACTTGTGTGGAAATGATGAAAATCCGATTATGTACACTGGTTCTGTTCTTTTATATTTTACTGGGCACTTTGCAGAGACAGGTGCACTTACAAGATTGCAGGAACAGGAAAAAAAATTAATGAGTTGTCACATTAACTGAATCCGACCGTATATCTTGTAACGGTTATTGATGTTCTGTCAAAGTCGCACCTTCTATGGTGACTCAAGATCTCATAAAGTTAAGCGGATACTTACGTTCTGTTTAACTTGAAGTATATTAAGAATAGGTTACGTGCTTTGCTATGTATAGTGTTAGTATAGCAATTGCTAATAAAAATGTAATCATTAAAGTGGCATCTATGCCAACAAGTGATTTACAGCACCTAAAAACTATGGCGGGGCTATTCATACAGGATTCAGGTAGATTGCAAATGGAGATGTATCCTCTCTGCTGGACACTGGTGTAGCCGTGGTCTCCAACACTTGATGTGCTCTGCCGGATAACGCAGCAACAAACACGTGTTACTGCCTGTCACATCCCACAAGATGCCATAGTCGGAGGACATGCCTTTACCCATACACTGATCCTGTGGGCGGCTGATGTTGGCAGATTGCTCTTGTGTCTTTCTGGAAATAAAGTATAAATGATGTGTCAGTACTACAGTGTAACGGCGTTCTTTTGGGCACCTGCCCATCTTGTGGTGTAAATGAACCCTTCTCGCACAATGTTGATCCTTAGGGCTTGTCCCCACTGCACGGGTTTTCGGACGGTTTTTCAGCCGGTTTGCGGTTTTTCAGACCACCTGAAAAACCGGCCGAAAATGAACACAATGGTGCTCTATGGAAAACCCGTGCAGCAGTCCCCACTGCACAGGTTTTGCCGTCGGACGGTTTTGCCGCCGGCGGTCCGGCGGCAAAACATTGTAGAAGCACAATCTTCCGTCCGGTTTCCCGACGGAAGATGTGCCCCCCCCGGCCGTGGGGACGGGCGCAAAACAGGAAAAATACCGGCCGGCAAACCGGCCGGTATTTGTCCTGTGCAGTGGGAACGCGCCCTTATATTCTCTTTTGGCCTCTCTGATAACAATGTATTCTTTGTTCCTCTTGCTCTGTATTCTGCTATGTTGTTGGCTTTCCTGATGGCTACTAGCAGAATATTTAAATGGGTTATCTTACTACAAGGATTGCTTTTTATGTTAAAGATCTTGCAAAAACAAGTCACTTTGCAATATTAGTCCTACCTATTCTGAGATATCCCCTCTTGTATGGGCGGCATCAGCTCCTAAGTTCACCATAGCTACAGACCTGTTCGATCTCTTCTGATAGGCTGCCAGCACTGGTTCCTATAGCTACTGACCTATTCGATCTCTCCTGAAATTGTTATGGGAGTCTAAAATATCTCCCTGCTTTGTTCGTGCGGTGTATGTACATCCAATGTCAAAAGAACAAGAGACATTTTCCTAAGTGTCGGTACATCCTTTCTCCTTTATTAAAAGCTTGGCAAGGAGATTTATAAATTTTCAGTGGTTTATGGAAAACGGATATATTGTTATTGGACAATACAGTATGATCATCGTTTTTAGCAATACCTCTTATTATTCATGTATTGTAACAATCGCCTCATTAGTAATCATTAAAGGGGTTGTCTCACTACATTGATTCATCTTACCTCAGTCCTGTTTTCTTGGTTTCACTTTGAATTCAGGGGCGTGTTTACTGGCTTCTACTAGGCTGCTGTAGAAGCCAGGTCTGTAGCTATAGCGACCAGCACTGGCAGCCTATCAGGAGAGATCAAAAAGGTCTGTAACTATAGCGACCTGAGCAGCTGATGCAGCCCATACAGGAGGGGATATCTTGGAATAGGTAGGATACTGTTAATGGACACATATGATAAAGTGACTTATTTTTGCAAGATCTTTAATATAAAAAGCAATCCTTGTAGTGAGACAACCCCTTAAATAAGCATCTTTACTGGTCAGTACTAAAGACACACCTCTAATTCTGATTATTCTAATTATTTTTAAGCACTGGTTAGCGTGTATGACATAATGATTTTGAGATCTCTAAAGGTCAATGGTTCTACTGCGTATGACATAATAACATGGCTAGTGTCTAACCTTCTACACATCTACACTACACATCTAAAATGTCCTTGGTAACTCCTACCAAAGCCATTGTTGACACTTAGGGTATGTTCACACAGGGTAATTTCGGCGTGCATTTCGCCGCATATTTGTGCTCTAAATGGGCGAGATGCACGCCGAAATTACGGTAATCCATAGTTCTCATAGAGAACTATAGATTACGCCTCCTCTCCCCGCTCGAACAATATGATCGTATTGTACGCGCGGGGAGATAAGTGACATGTCAATTATAATTAGTAATGAATGTCAATGGGGCCGGCGGGCTGTCGCCCCACTCCGCACCGTGGGAGTACGCGCGTATTAGCGCGAGCTCCCGAAACACACAATGTACTGCGGCGTGTACAGTACACGCCGCAGTACATTGTGTGAACTTACTCTTACAGGAGATTATGTCTGAGATTGTCCCAAAACAATACAAGGATGCAAGCTTCATGTAAGAAAATACGTATCATTAGAGAGACAGAGAAATTGCGAAACTTTTGACCCTGTATTATAGAACTATAGAATTTATGACCGAATTAATATCCATACCACTGCTAGCGCAGGTCACTATAGCTACAGACCTGTCTGATCTCTCCTGATAGACTGCCAGCACTGGGTGGCTATAGCTATAGACCTGGTGTCCTCACCCACTTGTCACTGCAAGGCCAGTAGAAGCCAATAAAGCCAGTATTCATGCCCCTGGATTCAAAAATGAAACCGTGAAAACAGGACAAAGGTAAGATGAATTAATGTAGTGAGACAACCCTTTTTAAAGCTTGGGGACTCTCTATGATGGCATTGATTGAACCTTACTCTACTTCTCGTGAAGAATATTCATGATCTCCCACTTAAAGGGGGTCCTTATGTGCCATAGAGGCAGCCTGTTGTACCCGGCTACTCCTTTTGGTTATTTTTTTGGATCACAGTTGTTCATTAACAATCTTTAGGATCTCTGTTTATATGTCTGGAACTACTGTGAACGCAACAAACGTATTGAAATTCACTATAATGTGTAAGATTTCTGATGTGCACTTATGACGGGTGCCACTTTCTAGGCATACAGTGGCATTCATTGATTAAAAAAAAAAAAAGTTGACCCCCTTGAAATACATGTGATGTTGATGTCTCTGTAAGGATTAGCAAATACAGGAAGCTTAGGATGCCTTCTTAGAGTAATAATTTGTAGTAACAAACGTTACCATTCTCAACCATTATCTGTCCTTTTGGTGGAGAGATCTCTTTTTTTGTATCAATGTTTTCCTCCTGGAAGTGACTTTTCCACTTTAGAAGGATCCTCAATAGAAAAGACTTTGCTTGGATGGAGACTCAGATGTGGAGGCTGAGATTTGGCAGCTCGTTCAATTACCATCAGAGGTAGAAGGGTTAAGCCTTATGAAGTGGAAAACAGGACTTTGGTATCAGAAGAGAAAGGCGCTGAATGACAAAATGAAAGGGATCTCCATGGATTGTTTAATACCATCAAAATAGCTAAGTACAGACAGTCCCCGGGTTATGAACAGGATAGGGACTGTAGGTTTGTTAAGTTGAATTTGAATGTAAGTCAGAACAGGTACATTCATTAAATGTAACTCCAGCACAAAAGGTGTTTTTTTTTTTTTTTTTTTAGTTTTTGTGCAGGGAAGGGTTTTTACATTTGTTTTCTTGTCTGTGTCCCTTTTAAGAAGATTTCACCTAATTTACACCTCATGTGCTGCTGTGGCATGCTGGAACTTGTCATTCCACAGCTACTATCTACTGTGGAACATGGAATTACAAATGCCAGCATGTCCCATAAGTCTCTGTTTGTAACAGATGTAAGTCGGAACGGTGTAAGTCGAGGACTGCCTGTATATAGAAGTCTTGTATGGAATAGCACCACAGAAAGCTCTATTCCATAGAGCACAATACAAGGTATGTCACTGCACATCCACCTGATGGAGACTAGAAGGACACTCTTTTGGCCTGTGGATATGTTCATTGTGTAAGGGATATTTGGTGGATATGTTGGCGACAATAGGATAGTACCAGTACTTTGTGAAAGCAGCCTGCATAGTTTAAAAGAAAGATTTTGATGTTAATTTAGCAAAAAATGCCGGTTCCCAACTATCCTTGTATTACACGTAGGGGTACACAACAAAGGCTTATGGGAAGAGGGCTCTCAAGCGTTCTCTATTGGGTGTAACAATCCTCAACTCACTTGTGACTTAGTCTTGGAAAGTGAAAAGGATTCCAGCCACGCCAATTTCACTCATCTGCATACAGCTCTTTGGGGGTGTTACCCCTCGTCCGTGCAGAACTTACTGGCTGGCTAGGAGAGAGACAATGTGTGGCCCCGAAAGGGCAATGTATCTCATTGAGGAGAGGCACCATGTCGGTGTGTGAGGATTTGAAATTGCCTTTTGCACCTCACTGGACATTTTCATACAACCTAGAGGTACAATCATCCCACAATTCCAAGATCAAGACCATGTTCCAAACAACCATTATAGACAGTATACTGAATCTTTATTCATATAATAAGTAGAAAGTAATCACATTAAAATACATCCAGGAATAAAACTGCTTGTTGTAGCTTATACATGAGATGTCCTATTGGTACGAAAAGAACACATCCAGGAATGTCTAGAAGGGTAAAATCAGTCATAAAAATATGCTGGTAATACACACATCCCTTTTCTGGTTCGTGAATCACAAACCAAGTGTAGAATCATTAGAAATAAAATACAACACCTGTACAATGGAGACATCGAAAGCCAGATCATCCTAGCCAGAACCTGACACCACAATGCTCATTTCACCATTGAGTCTTATCTCTTTTTTTCTTAAAGTAAAAGTTTACTTTTTTAATCTAGTTAGGTCAAAATTCTGTGCTTTAAGGGCATATATTACGAACACATGTTTTACTACTTGAAAAATACTGATACATATGAATACTAATATGTATATGAGTATGAGGGCAGACATCTTGTTTGAGCTGTTTTAACAGCATTTAGTGATTTGCTTTACTGCGGCTACATGGATATATGAGCCTATGGACTGGAGCGGACTCATTAACTTTTATGGGAGGGTTTTCTAGGCATGGGGAAGGCTGAGCTGTGACTATCACCTGTTGTGAATGGTGAGTCCTGTGTTACCTACATATTGGTATTAACTTTCCTTGTGATCCTGCCTGTTATTATGAGGAGACTACTGAAAAGTTTTCTCTACAGAACAAGAAGTATGTCTAATAGCCTTAGGCTAGGTTCACACGGTGTATTTGCAGGGCGTAATTACACCCCGCAATTACGCCGTGTGGCCGGGGGTGGGTGCTGGGGGCCGTATACGCCGCTGGTAATTCACATGTCAATTATCTCCCCGCCCGGCGTATTCGCCGAGCAGGGAGAGGAGACGTAATCCATAGTTCTCTATGAGAACTGTGGATTACCGTAATGACTTGGACGTATTCCAGCCGTAACTTGCGCACTCCGGCGCGTAAAGCCGTGTGAACATAGCCTTAGGGGCCAGAGTGAAAACTGCAGGATTAAGAAGAAAAAAAAATTCACCGAAACTTCTTTCTATCATGTTATGTTAAACATTTTTTTTAACAATTTCCTGTTTAATAACCTATGTTTATTTTATACCAAATATTTGATTCTCACTTACAAAGCTCGAAATGGCTGTAGGCCAATTATTTGATAACATTCTCGTCGCCTGATGCCACTACTAGGCGGAGACTCACAGAAAAATGGGACATTATTTACTCTAAGGACGGCATATGTGAAAACATCTAGTAGTGGAAAAACACAACAAGGCCATACTTACAGCTTAATGGCTGGAGTATACACTGAACCTAGTAGGAGACAACACAAGCCCCTGTGTTACTTTCCCAGGTAGCACAGGGGCTTGTGTTGCCTCCTACTGGGTTCAGTCTATAGTTCAGCCATTGAACTGTAAGTATGGCCTTGTTGTGTTTTTCACTACTAGGTGGGGCTCACATATTCCATCCTTTGGATGATAAATCCATATGCTGTAAGCTCCTAAACTTTACCTAGTCCTACTCACAGGTAGGTAGTATTTTATGTAGAGACTTGGAGCTCTATACCTGAAATCTGAACTCCAGCCCCTTTTAAAAACATTTTTCGTTGAGTAATTTGAACCTAAAAACAAAATATTGTTCAGAAAATGGAGATTTCCCTTCATCCGTTTGCACTGACCGCCATGTTTCTGCTTTTCAACATAGAATCCGAAAGCTTGCTCTATATGAAATAATTAGCTGAGGTCTCGAGCTGTTTTTGACTCAAAATTGTATTTGTCTCCCATTAATTCATTGTGCAAATTATTAGCAAAGATCATGTTTTGTTTTGCTATTTTGGGAGGGTAGTAACAAAATCATTGGAAAGATAGTAGCTTTTATATGCTGCTATTCCCTGTCTGGGGTTCACTGCTTACTCCGCCTTTCAAACACTATAATCCCACTGACCAGGTAGGATTATTGCCACCTCTGAGCGTCTCTAGGACTTTTGGTATCAGAATGAAAGCCTGGAAAGCGGGATGCTCCTCATTCCAAAACATGGCCCCTACTTTTTTCTATGTTGACAGCACATCATTCATTTATTTTAAAGGAACAAATTGGATTTACCTTGAATGTGGGATAATGAGCAGTTCCCAATCTGCAATCACTCCTGCATCTTTTAATCATGGAGTGCTTTATTCCACCATCATTAGTAATGTATCGTCTTCCTGCCTTTTGTGTGGTTTTGTGCGGCTCAAAGACACCAGCCTCTTGCATCATCTTCTCATTCTTGACTCTGCTGCTCCCCATCTTACTCACTCCAGAAAAACAATGCGATTATTTTACTCCAGCGCAATCATGCATAGAGTTAAAAAGCATCCAATGGTAAGAACATTGTGTGCCGTGCATGCCCAATTAATCCTCTCTTGACTTTTTTCCTCTTTGAATCTTAATGAATTGAAGGAAAAAAATGTTTATTAAAGTGAGAACAGGAGAGGCACAGGCACCACATCTTTGGTTCAAAAGTTCACTCTGTTCCCCAAAGGCTCATCTGAGGGAAGGGAGAGTGAGTGCGCATCTGTTTTTCTCTTTAAAAGGAAAGGAAAAGCCAGAATCTTATTTACTAAACACTTTCATGTTTTAATTTCCTGGAAAGACCTAAAGAAGGCTTCAAGACCGTGGACAGTGGAAAGGTGTTGGAGAAGACCCCAGCATGGGATCAGGTGCATGTGCCACTAGGGCTCTTAATGACCTTCATAGTTAACGGAGTTTTGCCACGAAGTAAAATTGACGTGGGAAGCTTGCAGATTAAATAATGAACATTTTCACCATTTATCATTATTAAAAATTCTGGACGTTTTTGTTTTAGCTGCGTTTTTAGTGATCCATTGTTTACAGCTCGTCTCCAGGGGATACGACCAGGGCTGAGAGCTTCTCAGCCCTGGTCGTACATGCTCAGACATCACCTCTTCTCTCAGGCAGCTACTGAATGTTCAAATCCCAGGCGCTGTCATTCTACTCCCGTCCTCTGTACTCCTTAGTAATTAGTCAAACCGTGCAAATAAATTAAAAAAAGAAACCTCAATTAGGTCTGTGCATTGATAAAGAGAAATTAAATCCACAAGTTTGGTTCCTGCAGGGGTTTGAACCTAGGACCCTTGTGCTGTGAAGCAAAAATGTTACCTCTGAGCTACAATGTAGCTACTTGCAGCTGTATACATGAACAGACCTTTCTTTGACTAAACAGAGGAAAGGCATGGTGATGTCATCCTGCTGTGTCACATGATATGCAATTTAAACAAGTCACAGACGACCCCTTCTGAGCACACAGAGCTGAGGAGCTGGATGCAGGAGGTATGAAATGAGATCGTGGCAAAACCCCTTTAAAATGTCTTTTAAGGTATAGACACTGTAACATGCTTGCTGGTATCAAAGACCAACAGCCAAATTAAAGTTGTGTTGTAGCTAAATATGTTATACAACAAACACCTCTCTGGTTATATGTAGTGTGTTTCTGTGCATGGACGGCTCCAGGACTCTAGACACCAAAGTTCATGTTCAATGACGTGTCAAGTCCAGCACCAGAATTAATTAGATGAGTAAAATCTTCATATTTATTGCAAATCTAAAGTTAAAAAGTATTCATGAAAACTTTTTAAATTTTGGATTTTCAATAAATATGAAGTTTTTACTCCTCTAAATCATCTAATTAATTCTGGTGCTGGACTTAAAGGAAGGCTGTCACATAGATTATGCCCCCCTTGCTCAGGACAGTACAAGCTAGTGACAGACCTGCTGTTTCCAGCGCTGTGTCCCTTATTCTGTAAGATGCAGCAATTTTAGAGCATTTAATGCTGAAATCTTATTCATGAGCAGGTGTTAACCCCACCCAACAAAGGCTAGCCCTGCCCACCTGACAGTTATTCACATGTTTTTACCTATTCAAAGTAAAAGGTTAAGGCTATATTCACACGGCTTAACTGCGGGGCGCAATTCCGCCGGGGGGGGGGGCGGGCGGGGGGTAGTGAGCGGGGGGCCGGCACTTCGCCGGCCCATAGACAGTCATTCATTGCTAG
This sequence comes from Phyllomedusa bahiana, assembly GCA_025379985.1. Lineage (NCBI taxonomy): Eukaryota > Metazoa > Chordata > Amphibia > Anura > Hylidae > Phyllomedusa > Phyllomedusa bahiana. The sequence goes on from JAODAL010005259.1 coordinate 80,050, forward strand.
CGGCGCGTATACGCCGCTAGAAAGGGACCTGTCAATTATCTCCCCCCTCGGCGTATTCGCCGAGCAGGGAGAGGAGACGTAATGCATAGTTCTCTATGAGAACTGTGCATTACCGTAGTTACTGGGACGGATTCAGCCCGTAATTGGCACACTCTGGCGCGTAATTACGGACTGAATTACGTCCCAGAATAAGCCGTGTGAACATGGCCTAACAGTTAAGGTGGGCGGGGCTAGTCTCAAGTGGGCGGGGTATGAAAAAAACGGACTCTTTTCATGACTTTTCTGGCTGAAAACTGCAGATTTGAGCATTAAATACACGAAAACTCCTGCATCTTACAGAATAAGGGACACAGCGCTGGAAACAGCAGGTCTGTCACAAGCTTGTGCTGCCTTCAGCAAGGAGGGCTTAATCTATGTGACAGGTTCTCTTTCACCTGTCATTGAGCTAAATATGTTATTTGGACTCTGTAAACTTTAGAACCTTTGTTCTTCATCATCTTTGTACATCAGAAGGAAGGTTTTACTGCATTAATGGAAAAGATTAAGATTTTTTTGTTACCTATTTTGGGATTCAGTACTTTTTTTTTTTACTTAAAAATAGTCAGATAGTTGTAGTTCAACTATAGCTGAAAAGTTGCAAGTTGTGGACTGCTGATCTAAACCTCTGAATAATACAGTATGTCGTAACATAGATCTCACTGTAGAAATTCTGGGGTATGCTGTAGACTGGCTGAGTAATCTTCTTTAGGCTATGTTCACACGGCTTAAACTGGGACGTATTTTGGCCCGTATTTCGTGGCGTACTGCGCTCAATACGTGGCGAGATACGTCCCAGTCATTACGGTAATCCACAGTTCTCAGAGAGACCTATGGATTACGTCTCCTCGCCCCGCTCGCACAATACGCCGCAGGGGGAGATAAATGACATGTCAATTACTAGCGGCGAATACGAGCCGCTAGTAATGAATGTCTATGGGGTCGACGGGCTGCTGGCACCCCCCCCACCTCTTTCCCGCGGGAGTCGGCGCGAGCTCCCGAACACCCGTTGTAATTACGCCCCGCAATTATGCCGTGTGAACATAGCCTAACACGAAGGCTGTCCCTGCCTGCTTGCCAACCCGCTCCTAAGCGGTTGGCGACAAGTGGGCGGCAGTCCCTACCTTAAATACGTGGATACACAAAACCGATGAGACAGACAAACACCATAGCAGAGAAGTCAACAGAAATAGGTCAGAACCAGTAAGGGCAAACAGTACCAAAACGATAAGCAGAAACATAAGTAAATAGACAGGCAAAAGGCCAGGAGTCCGATTGAAGCAAGAAAAGGTAAACCAACGCACACTAGAAAATTCAAGGCTATAACCAGCAAGAAACTGAAGGTAGGAGGCATCTTATATAGGAAGTCGGGGACCCAGTCCAGACTACTGTGATTGGCCCGCCTCCCTGACATCCAGTCTAATTTAGAGTGCGAGAGGAAACCCACGTCTGTGAAATCTATATTTTGTATCCACTGAACCGGATCTTGGTGCCTAAAATTGTATTCTTCTGTAAGACTGCTTATCCAATCAACGGCAGGATGAAACCGGTCATTGACCTACCATCTAGATGAGGGATAAAGTGGCACACCGCTTTTCAAGTGCCACTGTCACTGAGTACTGGGGTCATAGTGATCTGACCCCACTGACCAGACATTGATGATGTGTCGTCCCAGACAACCCTTTTATTTGTCTTTTTCTTCGTGCATTGTATATGAGTGAAACCAGAGCACAACACATTCCTTCTTGCGGAGGGGTTATGTCTGGTTTAGTAAATCCTTGTGTTCCCTGTGAAATAACAATTCTGCAGCCTCTTCTCTTATATCTCTGTGTTGTGCTGTTCCTCTGTTACTCCGCCTAGAAATAGATTACTGAATCAGTCAGTTGGGTGTTACCATTCCAGTTTTTAAAGGACACTAATTCTGCTAGTACCAATTGGACGATATCTTAGGCTGCTTTCACACAGCGCAGTTTTGGTGCAGTTTTAACTCCGTGCCCATTACACTGCCTTTATTACCAGCAAGCTTCTTTCAGTTGTCTCAATTATTCAGAAAGGTGTTTCAAGTAAATAATTCCAAGCATTCCAAACACACTAATTGATTACTCACTCTCCAAACAGTTTAGATAAGTGGAAGAAGCTTGCTGGTAATAAAGGCAGTTTAATTGGAGCACAGTTAAAACTGCACCAAAACTGCGCTGTGTGAAATCACCCTTACTGTGCAGCGAGACACCCAAATTGACAGATTGGTAATGAATTTGTAGTAGAAATAACAGAAGAACCACATAACATAGATATTAAAGGAAAGCTAATTCTAATTTCATGGGGAATAGTAGTACAGCATTTACTAAAACAGATATATTAGGATCAGGTCCTCTTTAGTTGGATTACTGAGGGGAAGAAAGAAACAATTTATTCCCCTAATCATTAGTCTCTTTAATTTGGTAACACCCATCTGGCAGCTTCAGTAATCCATTTCTAGGAGGAATAACTGAGGAACCGCACAACACAGACTTCTAACAATTCTGGAGCATCTTCTCTTATATCACAGGTAACACAGGGATTTACTAAACCAGACATATCCGGGGATGTCACAGGCTCTCTTTAAAGACCTAATCAGGCCTGTGCCTATCATTGGCTGTTAGGAAAAAATGAGTGTTAGGTTATGTTCACACGGCTTAACTGCGGGGTGTACAATACGCCCGGCAATTAAGCCGGGTGTTCGGGAGTCGCACTGATCGGCACGTACTCATGCGGCGCGGGGGGCCTGCAGCCCGCCGGCCCCAGAGACCGCCATTACTCGCGGCGCGTAAGCGCCGTGAATAAATGACATATCAATTATCTTCCCACGCATACAATACAATCATATTGTATGCGCGGGGAGAGGAGGTGTAATCCATAGTTCTCTATGAGAACTGTGGATTACCGTAATAATTGGGGCGCAGTACGCTCTCAATACGTGGCGAAATGCGTCCAAAAATATGGCGTGTGAACATACCCTTAAAGTACAACCAGACGATGAGTATAATTTACTCGTCTGATTTTCGTTGGATTTATTGTTAGGAAACTAGTCCCAAAGGTTTTGGAAGCGGATCCAGACTCGGACTGGCCCACAGGGGAATAGGAGAAACCCCCGGTGGGCCCCTGAAATGATAGATCTAGAGTTGCTTTTTAACTGCATCTACATCCTCAGAAGAGGGGAAAAAAGCATAGAAAGAGAGACAAAAAGCAAGAGGCAGAATATACGAGGCATCTACAGACATTTACAGTAGCTATAGGGTGGGCCCCTAGAATCAACTCCACCTGTGGGCCCTAGGTACCCCAGTCCGACACTGAGCGGATCCACTTGTGAAATACAACGGAAGAAAGAGAATGTTCCAAATCTTCTTTTTTTTATTTCTATTTAAAACATACATGCCAACTCTCCCGCTTTTGTCGGGGGGGTCCAGCTATTTGGGGTCCCCCCCTCCCTCCCGGCAGAGTTGGCATTCCTCCCGCTGCCAGCAGGCATCGGGGGTTCTTTAAATTACCGCGGCACAAGAGTAGCGCTGGTGCACTACTCTTGCGCCGCCGGCCGCTGCTAAAGCCGGGTGAAGCGGCCGCTCAGCCGCCCGGCGCGTCTTACTGTGCAGGGAGGAGGCAGGAGGGATCATTCCCCTCCTCCTTTCTCCCCCTGTATGTACAGCGCCGGCCGGTGTGCGCTGTACATACAGATCAGCGTCGCAACGCTGAGGAGATCATGAAGGAGATGTCCGGATCTGCAGGAGCCTGGTGAGGTAAGTGGCTTTTATTATTTTATTTTTATTAGCTATAGAGGGGCATCTACCTGACTACAAAGGGGGCAACTACCTGGCTACTGACTGGGGCAACTACCTGGCTACTGACTGGGGCACCTACCTGGCTACTGACTGGGGGCACCTACCTGGCTTCTAAGGGGGGCCACTACCTACCTGGCTGCTAAAGGGGGCACCTACCTGGCTACCAAAGGAGGGCATCTACTTGACTACAAGGGGGCATCTACTTGGCTACAAGGGGGCATCTACCTGCCTGTAAGGGGCACTACCTGGTTATGGGGGGCTACTACCTGGCTATAAGGGCATCTACCTGGCTTTCTTCCAAAGCCATTATGCAGTTAGGTGGAGTAGGTGTGGCTTTTTGAAGGGGTGTGGCACACCAAAAAGATGGGCATGTCAATGCAATTTTTTTGCCGTGGTGCGCCACGCGCGCCGCCCTCTTCAATCTCCTGCTTTTCCATTTTCAAAAGTTGGCAACTATGATTTAAAACCGACCAAGAAAATACACATTGTATGGACTGCAACACGTGTTTTCTATTGAGATAGTTGGAGATTATTTACTTTCTGTTTAAGACTATTATTTCAAGCCGGAATCCGTGTAGTTTCTGACTTGGAATACTCGTGTGGACAGAGGCTTTTAGGATTTTTCTTGAAATACAGAGGTAGTCAGGTTGTGTCTTTGTAGTGATTAGTCACCAGATGCAGGCATAAGTGCAAAGAGCCATTTTGGTAAAAACATGTACAGAAACTCTTTATAAAGCAGGTGGATTCCATAGAAAAGCTGGATATCACTTCTGGAGGAGTTAAAAGAAGCATTCAGTTTCATCTTTAGGGTATGTTCACACGGCTTAAACTGGAGCGTATTTCGCGGAGTAATGCGCTCAAATACGAGCGAAATGCGCCCCAGTCATTACGGTAATCCACAGTTCTCATAGAGAACTATGGATTACGCCTCCTCTCCCCGGGCGAGATAAATGACATATCAATTACTAGTGTTGAATATGCGTCGCTAGTAATGAATGTCTATGGGGCCGATCGGCGCGAGCTCCCGAAGTCCCGGCATAATTGCGGGGACGTATTTCGCCCCGCAATTACGGCGTGTGTAGGGGACGGGGGGGCCGACAGCCCGCTGGTCCCATAGACATTCATTACTAGCGGCAAATACGCGCCGCTAGTAATTGACATGTCGCTTATCTCCCCGCTCGCCGTATTGTGCAAGCAGGGAGAGGAGACGTAATCCATAGTTCTCTATGAGAACTCTGGATTAACGTAATGACTGGGACGTATTTCGCCCTGTATTTCGCGCAGTATGGTGTGAAATATGGGGCGAGATACGTCCCAAAATAAGCCGTGTGAACATAGCCTTATATAGCACTGCTATATTCCACAGTGCTGTACAGAGATTCTCATCATTCACATTGCTCCCTGTCTCCAATAAACTCACAATCTAAATTCCAGATTAACCAGTATCATTTTGTAATGTGGGAGAAACCAGAGTACCCAGGGGAAACCCACGCAAACATAAGGGGGAGGAGGAGGGACACACAAACTCTTAGCAGATGTTGTCCATGGTAGGATTTGAACCCAGGATCCCAGCACGGCAAGGCAACACAGATATTATGACCATTAAAGAGAATCTTTTGCTCTTCAACCTTTTCTATTGTAGTGAACAATTTGTATTTTCCATGAAACAATTGTGCAATTTTGTTCTTGCTCTGTGTTGTGCCGTTTGTGTTAGTTCTTCTGGAAATTGACAACTGGGTGTAGCCACTGGGGTCGGGGTGTTCCTGAGCAGTCTGATATTGTCCAATCAATCCTGACAGAGCCAATGTGGTCATGCGTTATGGATTAAAAACTTTTTTGCTAAGACAGATGAGTCTGCAGAGTGGTTGTGCTGTATGATATTATACAGGATATGTAGGGTGGTTGCCCTACTTGTAGGGTTGTGTATGCGTACTATGGATCATAGTAATGTAGAAGTGAACATCTTTCATTTTACTATCATAGTACACAGATGTTAAGGATTTAGCCATATGATGTATGAGTGCACATGTTGTTCACGGTTAAGAGTATTCATGTGTGTCTAATACATCAGGCAAATGCAGGAGATTTCAAAATGAGGTTTAAATCCTTTCTTCACATCAAAGCTACAAGATGAACAAAATAGCCATAGTGCTCCTTTTTGTATATTCTTGCACTGCATATTGGACCAGTCCTCCTACCAGACATTATACTATGGTTAAAGGGGTTGTCTCACTACAAGGATTGCTTTTTATGTTAAAGATCTTGCAAAAACAAGTGACTTTTCAATATGTGTCCATTAACAGTGTCCTACCTATTCCTAGATATCCCCTCTTATAATGGCTGCATCAGCTCCTCCGGTCGCTATAGCGACAGACCTGTTCTGTCTCTCCTGATAGGCTGCCAGCACTGGTTGCTATAGCTACAGACTTGGCTTCTACTGCAGCCTAGTAGAAGCCAGTAAACTTGTGCCTGAATTCAAAGTGACACCAATAAAACAGGACTGTGGTAAGATGAATCAATGTATTGAGACAACCCCTTTAATGTCTGTTGTCTCTTCTGTGATTGTATCCACAATGGATGTCAGTAAAGTGTAGGAGCATTTGAAGAGTGCCACAACTTTCTGCTGTTCACTGGTTTATGCTGAAAGAGACTTCTGTGTTGATGAGTGGCAGCATATTTCTGCACAGTCAGTCTCTTGTTCATACGTGGTCCAGTCACATTATTATGACCAGCAACTAATATCCAGAGTAACTGCCATGTGCAGCATGGTCAACAACTAAACAAGCTGGAAGTGACACCGTAAGGTCCTGGTGGAATGACAAACGTATCTGGAGCCATGATAATTGCATTCAACAGCTGATGGAGGAAGTGTGTTAAAAATCCATAGAGGGAACATAAAGATCAAGGTGGTCCCACAGATGGGTTCAGATTTGGGGAGTCACTTTATCATGACAGCTTCCTAATTTTGATGTGCACATTCCAATTACAGTAGCACACTATCAACTAAAGAAACTATCAAAGGGGACATAGGAATTTTTTAAAAAGCTTTTTCAAAAATTCCTATGTCCCCTTTGATAGTTTCCCTAGTTTATAGTGTGCTACTGATATTGGAATGTGTATGTATGTTGCTGCCACGCCAGTGTGCACCTATGCTCATTTTTTTCAGAAAAGTTTTTGGATGTGCAAAGCCAAATATTGTTTGTTCCTAATTTCGATGTTGAGAGTATGTAGCTCATATGTAATGTGCTGGCTTTGTCTGTATATAAGGTGTATTATAGGCATAGTGTGTACACATATTTTATATGGCTAAAAAAGGCGATTTATCAAAGTTGCCTGGGGCTATGGTTGGTGGGATTTCTGACACAGCACTTCTTGTGAACTGTTCTCGTGCTGCTGTGGTGAAAGTGTATAGTGAGTGGACAAGTGGTGCCAATGCGAAGAAGCAACGTGGAATCAGCTTCGAAGGACCGACAGGTTACAGTAGATCAACTCGCCACCAAAATGAACCAGGAGGCTATCAGATATGTGTCTAAAAGAACAGTTCAGAGAACCCTGGTGTGAATGTGGTTCAGAAGCAGACGGATGTCGCTGCACCTCTGC